>JAWWES010000169.1:28166592-28182454 GCA_035583135.1 Lophotriccus pileatus
TCAATATATTTTATTTGTTCTATTTTCACAGTGAAAGCTCTCAAATAACATGAGTCCCTCGTACACTCCATGCCCATCAACCATGTGACTACAGATCAGATCCTGGTGTCTCCAGTTACATACTGTAACTCTGGATTCTATGGTTACTGTAACCCCATTATCTCACTGGTTCCAGTGAAACTGTCAATGTGCCACTTATCTGGAAGCATATGAAAAACACACAGCTTCAAACTCTAAAAGTGGTGAGTCTTCAGAACAGCAAATGTGACTGGTATTTATTAAGAGCAAGTAATTAAATTTAGGTGTAAAGTTTTTACATCTAAAACACGTGGAACTTCTCAGAGAAAGAACCTAACTTTTACCTACAGAACAAATATTTCAACAGCAGCTTTAACTGTTCACAGGAGTGAGGGAATCCAAATCTCTCTTACACAGTACCTCACTGATGTTGGCAGCATTTGTTTTGGCCAGTAGGAAGACAGGGTCATCTTTGCTGATGGTGTACTGATGAAGAAACTGCTCTTTTCCTGACCTGTAGGCAACCTGTCCACAGAAAGCAAAGCATGGTCAGCAAGCAGGAGTCCACATTTAATGTTGAAGGAATACTGATTAAAACACCCCAAATATTCAGGGATTTGTTAGGGTTAATTTATTTGGTGACTTATTCTTTAACATCTTGAATTTTATTTATTTTTTTTCAAATATTAATTTAAAAGCTGACCTAAAGAGTCAGGTTGACCAAACTACTCATAGTTAAATTTCAGGGAAACTAGAACAACATACATTAGTAGGCTATAAAGCTGGCAATAATTTATACTCTGTATGAAATTCATGCAAAAGCATATTTCATCCAATGTTAAACTGCAGCTACTTTTTAGGTACAATGAAAGTCTTTAATAGGGCACAGAAATAGAGAAGTTTAGGCATGAAATGAAGAACACTAAGCAATTGAATCTGTAGAGAACATTTGTGACCTAAATGTAATTGCTAACATAATAATCCAGTGAGGACTAACATTCCAACTTTGAATGAAAATATCAAGGACCTTTTATGATCCAAGTGGCAATCATCTCCATTTTATATCCCAGGGCTACGACAACAGAGAAATGAACTGCTCTGTTTTAGCCCACAAAGCTGTTGCAGGAGCTGTTGAAAAACTATGAAAAGATGTCCCATTTCACAAAGTATTAAATTTCTTACATCTCATAGAAAAGGAAAGGAAAAAAGAAAAGTCCCTACTATAAACCTCTATATCTTTGGTTACTATTCTGACTTCAAACCACATACAGGGAGGCAGCATGTCCAGTACACAAGAGATAAGTAACAGGAGCCAGGAGACCAGTGCTCCCCTCTGATTCAGTCTGGTGTCATGTGTGACACAACATTCATTCAAGGAAATGCCAGGTTTTTACTGACAGAGGAGTCAAAAGAGGAAAATAATAACAGCTGAAGAACAAGTGGTCTAACAGGGCTGATACAACTTAAAGTAGTCTGACAGGGCCCTCAGTGGAGAGACACACAGAACCTGGGATGGATGTATATCAGTCCCTGTGCTAATGTCCACTGTTAGCTGGGAACAATGTGTTTTCCCTCCATCTTCCTTCCTCACTTTTACTACCCCGTGGATAACCAATTTTTGTGCAGATGACATTAATGACTCCAGAATACTGGGGTGTCCTGTCATGAATACGTCTCAGCCATACTTGAATCCAGTCTGCACCACCTACAAGTTTGTCACCAAGACTGTCTGTAGAGATATCCCCTCCTTCTCTGGTCTTTAACATCATTTATGAGAAGCCTCTGTTTCCATTCCCATTGGTGTTTGGTTTTTGTCATTGTTGCTCTAATTCAAAGAATTCCATGAGAGACTTAAACATCAACAAAAAATATTAATATTGTTAATATTAATAAATATTAGAAATATTTGAAATAAAACTTTTCATTTTATATATTGAAAGGCTTCGTGACTGGGTTCTCTTCTGTCATCACGTTGGTGTACCTGTGTCAGGAGTGGCCAAATCATGAGTAAACTACTTGCAAAGAGACAAATCAAACTAAGGACTCACATCACTTTGAAGTTCCTGGCTTTTCTTGGCATGCTTGATCTGAGAACTGTCAGCCACACTGGTGAACTTCAGAGCATCAGCCTTCTGCCTGTACTTTTTCTGCAGCAAATTAAAGCAAGTTACATGCAATTTTCTACAGTACTTGCCCTCCCCCCAAAATGTAGCACTTTCAAAAAGTACATGACTGACAGAGCCAAAGTGCCCTGTAAATTCACAAGATATTTGTAGCACGGGTGTCAACAAAATAAGCTGCCAAATATGACCCAGTGCTGGAATTCTGAGGTGAGTGGGGTAGTACAAGAGCACACCAAATGCATTGTTGCTGACACTGCAAGCGTGGATGCTCTTTGGTGCCAGAGGCACTATCTACATATCTTATAAGACCCAGGTTGCACACCAGCCAACAAGTGGGGTTCACAAACTGGATATGATTAAGTCAGGACCCAAGAGAGCTCATAAGCCACATAGTCCCTATTACTATCTCATTTTCTTCCATGAGCCTTCTCAAGCATATGCGCGTGTTGGTTCAATCCACCGAACATATGTTATTGAGATATTTTTAAATTATTTAGATAAGAATTAAATTAGAGCAAGCAAATTCAGTGTCCTGAAAGTAATTTGAGTTCAAAATCTTCCCCATCATGTCACAGTTCTTTTCAAGGCAGAGCTCAGCATAGACACTGCAGTCAAGCCTTTCTGTGGCCAACAGCTATGAGAGGCCTCCACAAGGCTCAGGTCTTGGATATGGGGAAAAAAAATTGTCCTTTATTCTTCCCCTGGTACCAGCACTTGTATAAAGTCTACTTGAATGGACAAATGTGCATAGAGACTAAGAGTTTTAGTTTGGTAAATGAGGTTAACCTTCCTTTTATTTCTTTTTAATTTTTGTTTTACATCTGAAACATACCAAAGTGAACAGAAAACTTCAACTGACTTCATCAGGCTTTAGATCAAACCTGTTTGCAATCAATGTCTTTGCCTCAGCCTTTTGCATCACTCACTTGAGAGTGAGATAAGCATCTCTTTCTATCTTTATCATAGTACAAGGAAATGCAGCACTTTATTTCAAGACCATGGTATTATAGGGGAGACCAAGCAAACACTCCTTGTATACTTTAGTCAAATTCCTATTCTAACTGTGAAGTGGGGCATTTCATCTAGAAAATGCCTTTTTTTTTTTTTTCATTATCTGGCATTTCAGGAGAGAAATTCTTCTGTTTGAACTGATGGGTGAACAGATCAGTTTACACTGTGTCTCTGCTAGGGGAACACAAAACAGAAGTTAAAAAAGCATGCAGCACTTCAAAGAGGTGCTCATCGCTTTATTTTAGGAACCTGGAAGGGAGGGAGGCAGATTAAAACCAGCATGTTTTGTCACATTGCATGGAACACAATGTAGTGACATTCTGCAAAGAAATGACAAAATGCCAGGCTTTGTATGGCAACAGAGATCTCTCAAATAATATCCACCAGTCTCCAGTTTAAGTGACTGTCAGCCATCTCTTGGCCTTACACAGCACTGGAATGTAAAGGCAGATCATTATGGATTAAATATTTGTGGAAGTGATTATTACTACAGCACACCCCAGCAGCAGATGTCAGTCTGTCCCTAGCAAGGCACCAGATCTGAGAGTAGCTGCTCTTCTTTTGTTTCTAAGATTTATTTTTTTTCCCCTCACGGAAGTAGTGAGAGGATGTCAGAGACCCAAGGAATCAGGGAGTGTGATCCCCAGTAACTAACTGGCTTCTGTTTCTTCTTCCAGAACTAAGAGGCATTTCATTCTTCTTGTAAAACTTCCCGTAATTTATTCTTCTCTCTGTCCTCTATTTTTCCTGGCACTAGTGAGGCAACTCAACCATAGCTAAGCAGCTGAGGAAGTATACTTCCATAAGGTTAATGGCAGAGCAAAACCATGAATTAATCAAGATAATGTAATGAAAATCAGCGAAAGCTGAAGCTGCCACTAAAGTCACAGCCCTTACTTGCTAAAGAGTAAGGAAATTTTCAAGCATGGTTAACAAATACGTAAATTTTCACTACTAATCCTTAAAACCTCTGTGCACTTCATGTAGCATGTGCCATAGGAAATTCAGTGCTGTTCTGCTAAATGGGTGGGTGAATGAAAAGAGGTGGAAGCACAACTATGGGGATTTCTGCCTCACAAACTTGCTACAGTAATCATGCAATGGGAAAGCACAATTTTAATTTCTAACCCAGGATCTCCTAAACTATAGAGTAACTAAATGATGCCCATCAGTTTTATCATTTCTCAAATATTCCTTATTAGGAATTCCTTACCTATTCCATGTAATGTAGTGGAATGAGTGTGCATAAACCTTTGAACAAACAACAGGCAGAAGCATTTTGCTTACCTCACTGACCAAATCTCCTGCCTTTTTGGCTTGTTGTATGTTAAGACTTCCTTCTGTGATACAGCCAGCTCCTTTCATCCACATCAGATCTGCCCTATACTGAAGCTGCGGGGGAAAATTACACTTATTGGCACAAGGACCGTAGGTATAATATTTGCAAGTGAACATGTACAACCTTTCCAGTTTCAAAGACATTGCAAAGCCATTTTAAAAAGTCACAGTACAATCAGCCAGCACTGATATGAAATGAGAACTAAACTCTATAAGCCCTCTTACTGCTTGTAACTGTTAAGGTGGGTGTACATCATCTTACATCACTCTGGAGATCATAAGCCTTCTTTGCCCATTTGGTCTTCATATCCTCTGGCAGCACTGTGTACTCATGGAGTCTCTTTCTGTAATCCAAGTCACTAGCAAGTGCCTGAGCCTTCTTAGCATGTCTCAGGTTCATCATATCCATAGGCAGATGGAAATGGGCCTTACTCTCCTCAAAACCTTTTTTGTAGGCAACCTAGAAATAGAAGGCAAGAAAATAAGTTGTGTGTATCAGTAAATTGCAAAGCCATCTTAAACCAACACTCTTGCTTGGGTCCTTATGCAGATTAAGCAAAAAAACCCACAAACACGTAGAAATCAGGTCCCATAAGGGACAAACCAGATGCCAGCATGAATTTTGCAGACTCTAGAGATGTTTTCGCTATTCCATTACATCCTACTTTTAAACATACCTTTCCTGACTTGAAAGTTCTATGTAGAAATGTTAATATTGTGTTTTAAATACGGGGTTTTATATATTGAGGTTTTAATGGGATATTATTTTCCTGCCCCAAAATAAAGACACCATAATCCAAAATGTTCTATGAGAGCAAATATACTGTGCAACCACTGCAGATTAACAGATGGAGGAAGGAAACCAATTTTGTTAAATACTTCTAACAATTTCTTACAGTGAAAGCAGTAACAGCGGTAGATTGAATATTGCTGCTGAAAGATTCATAATTATGAAAAACACCTTTTGAGTAAGAGGAATAATTTACCTCACTACTCATCTTGGCCACCTGTAGAGAGTGCAAAAGCCTTGAATCTTTGGTTCCAGTTGCTTTGCCTTTTGTTTTTTCATATTCTTCTTTATATTTAACCTGTGAAAAAAATAGTTCAAGTCAAAGGACATTTCCAATTACTCAAGAGATAAGCAGTATGTTTTTCAATGGTGATTTGGATGTTAAAAATTTAGAAGGGCTTAGTCTGATTCTCACTTTGACACTTTAGATTTCCTAGATTTTCTCAGAAATTCCGGAGGTACAAGGCTGGTCTCATCTATGAGGTCTTTAACCTCATTTTTTAAGGCTCAGTCCTCTGAGGAGGATATGCTTAAAAACTTAAAGTCTTCTGATTAGCTGTATTATCTGGTTCTTAAAGGCAAAGATAAGAAATCAATTCAAGCAAGGAATTCAAGATTTGATTTTCTTAATGAGGTGAGATTTCATAATCTCCATCACAGCTGAACACTTTCCACCAGCAGAAAGAAATTTCTGCCTTCTCTGCCTCTCCACAGGGTAAGAATCATGAGATAAATTGTTTAGAAATATTTTGTTTGGAAATTTTTTTACATACACATGTTTATGTAAAAGAAACAGACTAAAGAAATATGCATTCCCTTTGCAGTGAATGATAACAGCAATTTTGAGGCTATAAACAATTCAAACCACTGAATTTTACTATGGGGCTATTGTGCAAATTTTGCTTTGCCCCGTACACTTCATTTAAAAGAAAATAATTTTCCGAGAATGTGAGAAAGTTTCCAACTGTTCATTAGCCATTGAGAAAGACAGACAACCAAATGCAGGACTTAGAAATCCAGATGAAGCCAGCTAAGCTTTATTTCCTGGGCCATAGAGACTTATATAAAAAATAATTCCTAGGTAACTAAATATAACATACATCACTGGCAAGATCCCTTGAAGCTTTGGCAGCAAGTAAAGGCAGAGAATCAAGTTTCATTTCAAAGCCCCGGCCCTTACTCTTCTCCCAGCCTTCTTTGTACTTAATCTGAGAAAGGGAAGACAGCAACATGTCACTAACACATACACAAGATCTTCAAAGAAACATGAAAATTACTAAGAGCAAAACAGAAGTTTAAAAATACTCAGTCCACGAACCGGAATATTCTTAAGTCACAGTTCATTATCATTTTTTAGCTAATTAATTGCCCAGGATTGAGTCAAGAATTTTTTTGGTGGAGTTTACAGGCACTTTAAATTCCAGAACATGCACCAACAGTTCTTATTTTCAAACGACATAAGGGAGGGGAAGGTTTTTCAAAAGTGCCTCTGGTTATGTCTCCTTATGCAAGTAATGTAGATCCACAGGAGTGGATCTATAGGACAGAGCAGCTGGTCCTAAGGATCAAACATCACACTACTCATGTCAGGATTTTTGTTTCCCACCCCCCAAACTAGATCTAGTCGGGTCCCATGCACTGAATGTATATTTGTAGCTGCAGTTCTTTATCTGAGCTGCTGGAGAGCATCCTTCAGTTTGGCTGCATTCAGCTGGTGTGCTCTGAGACCACCCCACACAGCTCAGTGGAGCAGCCCTTATGATCAGGAGATTTTCTTCAAAGTCAAGCTCGTGAGCCACACAAACCACAAATGCAGATTAAATGCATGAGAATCACATGCTTAACTTCTGAAAGTTAGTGGCAGTTAAAGGAATATTTTGTAAGCCCTTTTTCAAGATTCCACTTGAAATTCCATTAGAGCAGGATCAAGAATGCCTTCATGCATAGTATGCATGCACCTAATGAAGTCTCCAGGAAGCCCCAGTTTCTGGATTTGGCTTCTTGTATGCTTATATTTTACCAGTGTCTGACAGTGAACATGCATCCCAACACATTATAGCCACAAAGGGTGATGCTCCACAACACTCCACCACTGCCACTTTTTATTTGCACCACTGCAAATAAAGCTCCGGGGAAGAACACAAGATATGAAAAACTTGCAGTAAGTCCAGCTCACAACCATGAAAAATTATGAAACTGGCTAAAAAATGTCACACCCATATTGTTTGGAGGTTTTTTTCCCGTTTTGCACTTATTTATATTATGGGGTTTTTTCCCTCCAAAACTATCTAAAATGGAGCACTGAAAAATGCTTTAAAAATAAAACAGAAGACCAACTTTTCTTGCAAGCACTTGATTTTAGCACTCAAGTCTCTAAGTGAATCACTATATATTTTCATAAATTATGAATGGCAGCAACAGTGGGCTTGACCCAAGTTTGCTGAAGTCATTGTTTCTTCCAATTGACTTCAGTGGGCTTTGAGTTATTAGAACTGTGCAAATGTTGGTTCTTCATGCAAACACCACCTCAGAAGCAGTTAATTTTGGGGAGTGAATACTGATTTACTAAAGAAATTCAAATCATCTGAAAATATCTTGGGAAAAAAAAAGGTCTAGTGTTTTCACTGTCCTTGAGATTGGATTCCTACCTATTCTGGGTACCATATTTCATGTTGTTTAGTATAAAGATCAATTATAAATGCTAAATGCTTCCAGAAATAGTGTCATCATGTTTATATTTGTATTTATTTTTATCTATTAAAAGCATCATGAATGCCAACATTTGCAGGTGGCTTGACTTACCTCACTGTATAACTCAGCATTGGCTTTTGCTTTCACTAGCTGAGGTACGTCCTGAGGTAGAGTGTAATTTGTTTTTGTCTTCTCATACTCGGCTCGGTAGTTCACCTGCATATGTTGAAAAGGTCAACAAGAAACTCAGTTATTTTTAACTCACTAAAAATATGACCATTAGACTGATTGGTTGCTATTAAATTTAAGGCCATTAATGCCACACATTATAGATATGCTCATAAGTACGACTGATGCAAATATGAGGGCAATAAGACAATTATAACTTCATAACTTCATAACTTATAACCTAGGTAGTAGGAAACATAATATTATTCTGTAAATGGAAGAGCTACTGATTATCTATAAGTACAAAGGATATTATTAAAACCCATGCCTGAATAAATATACAGGAGACAAATTCCTAATAAAGCACACTAGTTCAATGTCTCTAAAAAACGGAGACAAGCATCAGATCTACTGGTGTGCTTGCTATATTGTTGAAAGTGATTTCATTCAGTATGTATTCTTGTTTTACCTATAAATCTGCTGACGAACTACAAATGGTCTGAAATCAAATTATCTCATAATTCTGATAAACGATGGTGCTAATGATGACAGAACTTACATCACTGAGCTGCTGCGCATTTATTTTGGCTTGAGCAATTTGTGGAGTGTTGGCAACAGAGCTGTACTTCAGCTTGTCTATGCTTTGCCTGTAGTTTACCTAATTTGAGATAAAATATTAAAAAAAAAAAAAAGATTTAATAAAGGAAGAAATGGCCAGACTGGAAAATGAGAGACTGAATAGACTGAGGAAAAATGTCAGGATCTCTTGGGTTAGATCTGAGTTAATGCTCTGAAAATTTCCTGAGGTCACAGGTTTTATCCCACCTTGAAAATGAAGTTCACTTATAACCCCTCCCCCTCAAACCCACTAATTCTTAAAAAGATGCAGCACCAGCTGGTCCCCCAAATCATTGCTGTAAGGCTGATATTATTAACCATCACTTGGTCCATTTTTAATTTTCTCAGACAAGGAACACTGTAACTATCTACTAAGAGGTCTGTCCAGTATAACACTGCACAGAGCAAATGGACCCTCCTACACTTTTTCTTTACAGAGTTGCAATCTAATAATTAACCACAGAATTTCCCTGTGTGGTGACAGTTTTGTGTGGATGATGAGAAAAGAAAAATATATATTTATGGTATAAAAAAAAAGTCATTTTAACGTCAACCATAGGTAGGATTGGAGTCCACTACGTTCCTCACATATTAACATGGTAGCAGCACTAATAAGCTAAAGAAGCCCAAAATTATGCAAGATTAAAAAATCATAGCAAAGCTTTCTTTCAAACCTGTTGCTGCCAAAGAACTCAGTGCTATACTAGAGAATATAATTATTCTTCTCTCAAGGCCTTAATTAATATTCACTGTAGTTAATCACCACTTTGCAAACATTACAAATCCCATTGCATAAAACTCATTTCTCAAGAGCACCTTTTTCCAGTAAAGTGGAGTACATTTCTAGAGACTTTGAGTTACTGAAACTATTTTAATGAGAACCTTCTTATCTCAGGTATCCTCACATAAACTTACTCATTCTGCCAGAATGACAAAAACTGGGAAAAAAGGGCTGAATTATCTCACAGGTCCAAAGTGATCAAGGTACTTAAAACAGTTCATTTTCTTCCTCAGAGACAGAGAGAATTTTAAATCCACAGAAAGGGATCATTTCTTTTTAACTGAAACTGTGTATTTATTGCTACTTATGATTGCTTAGTGTGTGAGGGAATTGTATTCTTGAAAGAGTTCAGAGTAACAAAGCTGGTTACCAGGGAGCAGACGAGTCCTGGGACTATTTCAAAATACTAGATGATGATGATGACAAATGCAACTGAGCCTCTGTGGCCAATTGATTTCCATATTTCAAACCCAGATGCTGACTATGAATTGTAGAGTCACAGGTAGTGCTGAAACGTTTTGTATATTTTGGACATGAATCCATGCTTACTTTGAACTCTTTAAGAATGCAGCTCTCTCAAACACTAAGCAATCAAACCCTGAACTTTACTTTTTTAAGCTTTCACAAAGACAAAGCTGAAATTATTGCTGAAGAGGCAATAGTTCATCTTACAGCTGAAGTGTATCAAGTACTTCCTCAAAAACATCACAGTTCTCAATTCTAGCTCTTCATGCTACCATCTGTTTCTCAAAAGAGGTATTTAGGCCCAGATAAGTCTCATTTAATGTTAATGACCTCTCTAAGGCATATTGCTTCTGGTTTCTTGCAATTTCAATGGCAAGAAACAGGTTATGTATATCTTAGGTGGTCAGAAACACCCTGCAGAGCTGCTGCTCTCTTCCTGTTGATTTTATAAGTGATGCCTAGTGACTATGATCCTAACTAAGGCCCAGGTTAAGCTCCCAGTCACAGATGAGATCAATCAAGCTTTTAATGCTTGTGAGAAGTGAAAGTGTGTTATGCTGTGCAGTCTGCCATTCTCCATTTATCTGAAGAACGTATATAACCGCAGCAGTACATGAATTTCCTCGCACCCTTCCATCAGGAACTCAACCCCAAGCACAGAGGGCATCTCTTCTGCATGGACTGCAGGCTTATGGACAGTTCTGTGACCAGTTGGTTCCCTTTCAAATAGGAACATGTATCTTCAGGGAATTTACAAAGGATGAGATGGCTATTTTAGTCTCCCCATGCTTTCAGTGCTTGATGCCGCTGTTGAAGCTGACCAGGATGGTGAGACGTTTTGCAGCACAGACCAGGGACAGGGCAGAAGTCACTCATTTCACATCACTGTACAACCTGTGCTGAACTGAAGCCAACAACAGGAGGTGGCAGCACTTTGTCCCCCGCTGAGACCCCTTGACACTGCAGCTTTTTGCCTAAACTTTGTTACCACTAGCTGTTTGCTCCCATGATTAAATCATCATCTGACACATGCAATCCATCACAATCTCTCCTACAGAGAGATGATGAGCTATTCAAGTCATAAGAAAAATAAAACAAACCAACATGAAATTATTTACATCTTTCAAAGGGACCAACTTCCTTGTAGTCTGGTATGAAGGAGTGAGAGTAGCTGGGTAATTGTAGTCAACACCGTCATGTTTGTAATCAGATTTATAGGCTATCTGAAATACAAGGAGAACAAAAAAAAAAAATCATTCTTTTTTTTTTTTTCAGCTGTCATTTGTTTGAATAATAATCAGTCAAGAGGAAAGGAGAAACAATAATATTAATATTAAATGCAGGAAACAAAGTAAGTTCAATGTCATGAGTGACAAAGAAAATGAAATTATTTGCATAGTTTAGCCACTAATTGATTCTTTTTCAGCTCCTCAATTAATCCAGTGCCAACAGTGGGAGCATTAACTTAACTTCCACCTATGACACATCTCTTTTATCTTTCTGCTTAGTTCTCGAGCTTCTTACAGATTTGTAAATAATGTACTTGAAGGAATGGTATGTAATGAAATAGCTTCTTGACTAACCCAGTAAATTAAATTGGAATCCAGAAATCTTCATTAAAGACTGTTTTTTTCAGCAAAGGTCTGACCCTGGGGGTGGTGACAAACAACTTTCAGCATCCTACTGATGTCAAAGAAAACCAGAGGATCTCAGTATGATGCCAGATCACTGAAATTTCTTATTTTAACTTCTTCCACACAGTGAGCTATAAATCAGTACAAAAGAGTTTGCAGAATCTCTCCTCTTCTCGACATATCTGTTCTTCACATCCCCCGTAAAATATGATCTAAAGTTTTCTATCAACTTAATTCTGGAAAAAAAAACCCAAAAGACAAGCTGGCACCAACCATCCAAGTGTGATTAAAAGAGACTTACATTGCTTGCCAGTGTGCCAACTTTCATGGCATGTAGCATTCGCTTGTCCATACCAACACCTACATAATGACCCTTCATTTCATTCTGGTAGGTTTCTTTGTATTTAAGCTGTAAAAGAAAAAAAAGCAAAAATACTCTGAGAAAATATGTTTAGTTGTACTATTCCATATTTTACAGTAGGGAGGCAAATTATTTCAGCTGTTGTCTACTAGTGTTGCATCAATAGAGAAACTTGTTAGTCCACAATCTTGGTACTTTAAAAAATAAACACAAAAACCCTCTCTGAGTTTCCTGTTTTACAAGATGTCATTTACATGTTTTTCATATCACCTGGATGCCACATAAAGAAGACACCTCTGCATTCTGTTGCTGCATATTATTTCAACAGAAATAAATGCTAGAAAAAAAGTTCCAGGGAGGCAATATTTGTACATTAACAAATAAACAAAATTTGGCTGTTTTGGTGCATCTTTCAGCAAGCCCAGAGTGGGGAATTTGACAAGAAACATTAATCACTCTCAACTGTATGGCAAAAGATTTACTCCTCTGGAATTTCAGAGAATGGTAGGGGCAGTATGAAACAAACTTATATTTCAGGATCATGAGATACAAGTGGTGTAATTATTATCTGATTACTTTCACACAGTAATTATGTTCCTCTCTGGCATGAACTCTGATGAAGTATCTTCTGCCTAACTTTCCAGTCAGGACATGGACACACACAGTGAAAGAAATAATAGTTATGACAGAAAGCAGTAATAACTGACAGCTACTTCTCTAGATTAGCAGTCCATTGTAAGTAACCTCTCATCTATATACCATAATAGTTCTTTTCATAATCCTATCTAAAATGAGTCTCAGTTATTCAACAGGACAGATTAGGATAGGTGCTGTACAGACATGGGTTAAAATCAGTTATTATCACATTTCCAGTGCACACTTCTCTGAAAAACACACACACAGATGACTTGTGATTCCAGCAGCTGCCAGGTTAAGCAAGCCACACACAAGGTGTTGAAAACTTACATCACTGGTGAATTTTGAGACCTTGCTCACATTCTTGAACTGTGGAGTATCACAATAGTTCATGCTGTAGCCTTTGTTGTTTTCAAGATCCTTCTTGTACTCCACCTTAGTGAAAAAAAATGCACAATGGGAAGATATGGTAAAACCTTAATCTGCTCTATAAAGTTCCTTCACACACTTTTTATTAGCCAGACCCACTCTTCTGAGATTTTGATACACAGTTTTCATTAGATGGCATACGATGAAAATTAATATGAGTAGAATTTTCATATACTCAGTTCTCGTTTTATAGGCAAAAGAAATGCAAGTAATTCCATCCATTTGGACCTCTGCAAAGTGTATGGGACATGACATGAGGAAAATTATTAACAAAAACAATGACATACAAAGGAATTTTAAGGTGAGTGTGGAGCAAATGAAAATAGAAAAAGCAGGAAGGATTGAACAAGGGGAAGTTTGCCAGCAGAATCCTCCAGAATAAGTTTAAATACAGAACAGGTTTGGTATTTTCATCAAGTACCTTTGCTACAAAGTAGGACATCGGGGCTGATATTAAAAGGGTAATGGAAATGGGACTAAATTCAGCAATGTAGAATTTAATATATATAGGGAGTAGTCATAAAAATTTCAGCTACAAGAGCTCACCACCTGAAAAGGCTAAGAAAGAGAAAACTGTTCATGTGTAGGATGACCACAGAAAGAAGTCAAGATGCAAAAGTAACCCAGCCATGTGGAGACCTTTGAGCAGGCACTGGGAATTACATGTGCTATGTACCAAGTTCCAGCAAGACCTCATCAAGAACTTATGTACTTTTATAATCATTCCTGTTTGAGGAACGTGTACTCAGCCTGTAACAGCTGCAGTGACAGACTGTGAGAGAGGAGAAGAATTTAGCTTGCTCAGTCTGGGAAATCAAAGGCAGAGAGAAGAAAATTATATGTTTGTAAACATCTCAAAAAGGTAGTCATGCAGAGAGAAGAACTTTTTTAAACTAAAAGGCAATGTTAGCACAAAACGCAGGAGTAATAAAGTGGACAGGAATAAATGTAAGCTAGAAATGAGAAGGGAAGGATTATATGATACTGTGTCGAAACAGCAGGAACCAGGAATCATTGGCCCAGGAGGCCCCTTCTAGTCCTAGTTCCAGGGGTTTTTCATTATTGAAGGTTTTATACCTTGACATCTCAAGAGTATAAGTTTTTAAAACTGCCATGGGGAAGTTCTAGAAACTCACATTTATTAACAGCTTTATAGCTGATATGACACTATAAATAAATTAATAATTCAGAATCTACTGAGAATTCTCTAGCCATCTTCCCTTGCCAAGCAGGAAAAGAATCAATTATCTGTAACTCACAGGTTTTCACATTATGGAAGAAAACAGAAATCTGTGTTAACAGGATGGTATGAATTTTGGCTTTGTTCATGTTATTTTTTAATTATTAGAAAAATCTTCTTTGAAATACTCTAAGATACACACACACAAGTCATCCTAAAGCACTTGTGAATTATATCTTAATAGCACATTAAGAGCACAATTCTGGTTTGGGTTTTCTTTTTTTCAGATTTCTCTTCTTCATGTGGTCAGAATTAGAGATACCCTTCCAGCCTTAGTCTCCCACACTTTCATACGGATCATTGGAAAGGCCAGGAAACAGCACCTGAAGATCTGTTCTTGAACTTTTTCTCTCCAGTTACTGAGCCACACACAGATGACTTTTGTTGCATACAGTGCAGTAAAGAACAGCATCTTTTTATATTTGTAGTCCTTACTCCTCAGACACAAATGTTTGTATGAGTTGCTCTCAGACTTGTTAACAGATCGATTCAAGCCCTTACCTCACTGACAAGCTTGTTAACACTTTGGGCTTGTTTAAGGACTAGGTTGTCTTCAGCCGTTAGGGAGTGAAAGTGAGCTGCACCTTTCATCTTGGAAAGATCTTTCTTGTATTTTATCTGAAAAGAAGTTGGGAAAATTATAAAATAAATGTCCACCTTCTCATTATTACTATTTAGACTTGCTGCATGAGTCAAGATAAGGTTTTCCTATTCTTGCTTTGATAAGAAAATGGAAATTGCTGAACCACTGCAAGTACTTACTTCCTGAAATAACCCAAATATAACCCTACAGCCCTAAAATCCCTGTCAAGACATTTTACTACAGAACATTTTTTTTAATCCATTTTATACATGATTTGAACACTGGTTGTTGCTCATAGCTTGAAGAGATAACTACCACGTTCTTGGCTATTGACTGGTTGGACCTTGTGTGTTCTATTACTGAAGTTAATTCTCAGTAGTTCGATTTTAGACCTCTAGTCAGAGAACTGCAGATGGTCATCAGATGTTCTGCAAACTTTTCCTTTTGTAGAAACAAGCTTTTTAAAAAAAGCTGCATCTTTTTGCACTCTTAGTGTTTTTAGGGGAATCATATTTCTCTACCAAATCGAGATTGAAATAAGGGACTTGTGAATTTAATTTAGACAGAAGATTATTGACTTAAATTGGGCTTGGATGGGTGAAAAGAGATAATACATATATTGGCCTTTTGCCAAACTTTGTCCAGTAAAACCCCTGTCGGAATATATTTCAATACTTCTTGCATAGGAGGAGATGCTCATGCTCTACCTCTTATGTTACTGCTTCAAAAACTGGATACACAATTTACAAAATAATGAATTATTTTATGTGTGCTGAAGTGCAAAGTGCTTGGGTTTTTTATTTTCCAAGACTGCACATAGTTTCTCAGGCTTTAAAGCAGTAAGGCAGGTGGATAAGAACTCTAGTGTGCAAATGTTCCTCCTCCTCACTCCAGGTATTACAAACTAATGAGGAAACTACTGACCATTAGCATTTTGAAAACCTATGAAACTGCCATCTTTACCTGGAAAGGTTAA
>JAWWES010000169.1:28182554-28227213 GCA_035583135.1 Lophotriccus pileatus
ACAAACTAATGAGGAAACTACTGACCATTAGCATTTTGAAAACCTATGAAACTGCCATCTTTACCTGGAAAGGTTAAATATGCCATGTTTAAACAGAGGATCACTGAGTTTGTCATCAAAATAGGGATTGTCACAGAGGATTTGAGGGGTTTTTATATTCTCTCAGTCATAAGCTCAGGTAACAGAACATGACTGATCCTTTCACTCTGGTTCACTGCTCACGCCTGGTCCAGGCTAAAGCAAGCTGAAAGACTCAACCATATGTTAGCTCCCCAGAAAACAGACTGAGCTCATCAGCTCAGACAACCCCGTGGGGGACAGGTGTCCACACTACAAAGGTTGTCACTCACAGGAACCCTTCAGAGCAGTCACAAGGTAGTGACCTACAGACTGACCCATTTTTTGCCACTGCCAGAAACAGCCTCCTCAAACAGGCCTGAGGCTCTTTAATGGATGGGCTGTATGCAAGAATCACACATCACCACCTTTTTGCCAAGTCTTTAGTTTACCACTCAAAACTAAAAATCCCCAGCCTAGGAATAAGCTCACTTTTGTGAAGTGACAGTGTCATTCTCTACGGTTTCTTTTCCTCCGTGTGACTTGCTTTGTGCTAGAGGCATGATACATCAAAATATCAAAACCAGTACAGTTCATTCATCCTCCATTTATTCACTACTGGGAATACCACAGTAGTCCACAGGATGATTAAGGCAGTTGAAGGTTTCATTAATAATACAGGTGCAGATTTGCCAGGAGGGTTAACCTAACAGTAGGGATCCCCATTAGTTGCTACATCCATCTCCTCCCTCATGCAAGTTGGAGCTGTGCCCCCTTCTATTAATGGATATTATTAATCCCCTGAGCCATTCAGTTCCCAGCAATGCAGTGAAATGTCATTTTTGTTTACTTCTCAAGTATAATTTTAGCATTCCCCTCCCAGGCACTGCTCTGACAA
Organism: Lophotriccus pileatus; assembly: GCA_035583135.1. Classification (NCBI taxonomy): domain Eukaryota; kingdom Metazoa; phylum Chordata; class Aves; order Passeriformes; family Tyrannidae; genus Lophotriccus; species Lophotriccus pileatus. The sequence goes on from JAWWES010000169.1 coordinate 28,183,510, forward strand.
ACTGCTGGTTTTAATTGTTTATGAATTGTATTGATTCAGGTTTCATATACTTACATCACTTGCCAATTCATTTGCTTTCTTGGCATTTTGATAAGCTGGAGTGATCATAGCAGGAAAGCTTCCTTTCCCTCTGCGTTCTTCAAATTCATCCACATATCCCTGAAGAAAATTCATACTGTTTACCCATCATGCATGAGCAGGTGGGGCCATGGGTGATACTACAAAGCCCCATAGACCTTGTTAGTCAGAAGGTCCATTGCTTCATTATTTCTTTTTATATGAAAAAATATAATAAAATTACCATTTGTAAGAATGAAATTATCTGTTAAAATAACTACACCTGTAAAATTAGTTGTGCTTCACTGCAAGAGAAATTTAGGTAGATATTAGCTGTGGTCAAGACAGCATTCAAGTATACAATGATATACATCCTTCTAATCTCTCATTTCTTACAAACATGATATCTACTTGTCTCTCTCTGTGTCAATACAAGTTTCTCTGGAATATTATAAAAATATTTAATGGTTTGGGCAGCCAGGAGATTTGCTTAAACTTAGCAAGTTAAATGTAGGGTCAGCCTTCCTCTGTGGTGTTACAGAAATCACTTGATCTTTCCATGGCCACTTTTCACATTGTAAATGACCCAAAATAAAACTTCTTTGTTGCAATGACGTATTTTGAAGAGGGATTAATTAATGAAGCATAAATAACTAGATATTAAAACGTCAAACTCCTTAGGGAACAAAGCCACAAAATTCCATTTGCCTGATTAAAAAAACCCAATTGTTGTGAAATTAATGCTCTTAAATCTACCTATAGGTAAATTTTTGTGTACATTTTTTGATAGTTTGAAAACTCTTTTGATAATTTAGTAACATGTCTTTTTCTTCTAACTTCCTCAAATAATTTTTTAGATAATTTCTAATATTGTTCATATTACAAAACAGTATTTCCAATGTTAAGAAAATTATATTCAAGCCACTTCTAAGATTTTTAAATGCAAACAAAACTGGTGTTCAGCACACAGGAATTTTACAGTAAGGTTTAAATTGTCTCATGTTATATATATATATATATATATATATATGTACTACATGATCTCAACAGTTAGAAATCTAATCCCTTTGCCCATCATAAGTCACAATTTACTCAGAAAGATCCATTAATTTCAGTGACTCTATGTTATTTGACTAATAATATCAGTATCCAATCTATGAAGATTAAAACTCAAATTGAATTTGAAGTCTGTGACTGAAGTTTCAAAGACACTTTCAAAGAAAAAAAACTTAAATCAATTCTAAAGACAGAAGCATTCTAATTCTTGAAAATGTAATTAGTGCCTTTTCAAATTCATTTTATTTGTTTATTCTTATTAAAACTTGTAGTAGTTCAAAAGACAGAAACTAATTGAAGGCTTTATTGCTACAATTCTAAACTCATATTCTTCAAGGATGGTTTGCTTTTCACAAATTACTAGATGTAGATTTGGACAGAAGGGAAGAAATGTAAAATCCCAAATGTTTTAGGGTCATACAGTCCCTGTTCCTTCATTTCTCTAAAGTATATGGATCTACTGAGGAGCTAGGACAAAAAACCCCTGAGATTAACCGTATAGTTTTCTTTATACAACAACACCATTCAATTTCTTTCAAGCTCCCTTTAGCTGTATTCAGTTCTATTTAGCTGTGCTACTTCCCTAACTTAATTAGAATAGAACATTGCATGCATTTTGGGAGACCACAAATGAAAATGAAACAAAAGCAAAACAAATGCCACAAACCAAAACAGAACTAAAGCCTATTTGGTTTCACAAATACAGAACTACAGCTTGTCAGGCTTATAATATCCTTCCTGTAGAAGAGCTAAAATCTAAGAGATTCAGTGCTGCTCACACATATTGAGATCTGCAAAGCTCCTAAAATTTGTAAAAATACTGGCAGGGATAAGTCACTCAGCTATCTACCAACTTTCTACCATTTCATAACCTTTTGACTTTTCTCCTGACTGAATTCACATTTTCTTACTCATGGAATGGGAGCATTTCCACAAGTAAACATACCTCAGTGTGATACATAACAACACCAAAATAGAAAAGTCTAGTGCAAACATACACACAGATAAAATTTGCCAAGGCAAGGCTCACCTTCTGGAATGACTCTACCACAGGGGTCATGCAGACACAGTGCATGCACCTTGTGGTTTCACCTTGTAAGTGCCAATGCCAAATATATCACATGTTAGGAGCATGGTGCTGTTGCTCATCGCCCTTTCCTTTGAGACCTTGTTTTCTCATACAGGAAAACAAAGTGAAAATAGATCTCACTGTAGTTTCTAAAGTCTGGAGCAACCAGCTGTAGTAACGATCAGCAGGGTTATCTCTTGGATGTTGCATACCTGGCCATACTGATCTACATTTTCTCTTCCAGAAGTAACATCTGTTCCAGCTGTATGACTGGCTTTTCCCTTGATCTCTTTTTCGTATCTTTGATGATACTTTACCTAACAGGAAAAAAAGGAAACGAATAATCTGGGTGAGTTTAGCCTGCTGCACAGATGGTGCCTAATAAATAACAGTCAATGACATGCACATGTTGCCAATAAAGGATTGTCAAAATTCTCATTGCCACCAACCTACACAAGTCAAATATGCCACTTGAAGGTAGAAAAACAAAATGAGTGATGTCCTTTTTAATAATGCAATAGGAACACAAGACTTGCCATTACAACCCAGACCATTTAGTTCAGTGTGTTCAGCACCACCTGCTTGTCAGTGGTTAATCCCTGATGCTCCAGCAGTTTAAAAACATCGAGCTGATTGTAATGTAATTTCCTGGTTACCACAGAGCACTTTTTTACCAGAGAGTCACCTGAACACCATCAATAAATGCATTTGTTTCTGAAAGATGCTGATCTCCACAGTAATCAAGGGAATTTTAGGCAATCAACCTTCAAGTTTAGACCAAGATTTGACTTTGCTGAAGTCAAAGTAATGCCTGTAACTTGATGCTGCCCTTTAATCACCATGTGTGTTTGCTGACATAAAATGAACAGTTTTCCACAGATCAAAGGCAAACAGAAATATTTAATTTTTTAAGAGTCAGTTGCTTTTGCCTTCAGAATTACAGATCTCCTCTTATTTTCCTCAATGACTCAATAATGTTTTAAATTCACTTCCACTGAGTTAGCACAATATGTTATCTTCTCCAACAAAAAGAGCCTTTCTTTCAGTTTCCAATAACAAAGCACAATTAACTGTACATTTTAAGGCAATACTGATGTCCTTTTACAATCTTATTAAAGAGTACAGTGGTGTTGTGGTTTTGTTATATTTGGAAAGGAAAAGAAAACCAATAAAAATCAGTAAACCAGAGAGTTTTAAAAAAAATGGAAAAGTAAGGAGAGTAAAATGAGTGGAGTAGAAAGTTGAAGTTTATAAATCTATACCTGTGTCATGTGCTTCTGTGTGTATCTACCTGTGTCATGTGTTTGTGTAAAGGCAGTTTCTTAAGTTCATATTCAAGCCTCATCCTGCAACAGCACAAAAGCAGGAATAGGAGAATGAACAGTAAAGATCCACTCACAGCACAGAAATACATGGCAAAGCAGAGCTCTGCAAACACAGCCCTCCCCTGATACAAGGTCACCCAGAAATATTGTGGCTGCGTGAAAGAGCTGCACTTCAGACCTCCTAACTCGTACTGAGTTGGGCAGAATGAAATCAAAAGAGCTCCAGCTGACTCATTATTGTTGTTGTTCTCAGCTGTATGAAACATGAAGATGGGTAAAGTGGACATTTTTGCCCACAAAAATCCATAGTGTTAATTCATAAGTGCCTCATTTTCTTTTTGTGCATAAAACTCAGCTTTGTCCCTGCAAGGAGAGACGGTCACTGGAAAATCTGTGTATGAAGTGCACTGTTAGCATAACTCCACAATGCTCATGGAATTTCTGCCAGTAAATGTTCTAATCCCAAATTTGTATGACAATTTATTGTTTTCTTCCCCAAAGAGACTTTGCTTTGGACACTTACATCACTGGCCAATTCATTCGCTCTCTTGGCTATTTGATAAGCTGGAGTGATCATAGCAGGAAAGCTGCCTTTTCCTTTCCGTTCTTCAAAGTCTTCTGTGTATTTCAACTGTAAAAATCCAAGACAGTTCAGGAGCAATTAAATCAAATGTGTCTTGATTGGACACGTAGTCAATTTTCAAAGTTGCAAAGTCAGGGGCTCAATGGCTCTCATCCACCAGAAGGAGGATGAACCATGAACTCTGAATCTTTGCAATGCAGACTTTAACTACATGATCATGTATCTTCTGCATGACCCCTTTGCCTCCTTCAGGGTATAGAACGAACGAGAGTTGTTTAAAAAATATACAGAAGGTGTCTACCCTATGCCTGCTCTATTTGTATTAGAGTCAGGTATCTTCTTTCTTTACTTTGCATGGCACCTGATTGTTGGGTATAGCACAAACTAGCTCTCTGCCTTCAGTTCTGACAGCCACCTAATCCCTAAAATGGCCCAGAACTGAATATGGTCTTTGTAACTGGAGGTATTAAATACTTAATGGTAAAATGAGCCTGCCTTTAAAATATTATTTATTTTTATTTTTCTTTATGTTCATACTTTTCAGTGATCTATAAATATCCTAAGAATCACTTGGAGAGTCAGAAAGAGGTCAATCTATTTTGCTTCACTTACATCACTTGAAAGCTGTGATCCAGCCTTGGCATGAAGTATATCTGGAGTGTCTACAACAGAGGTGAACTTTGAAACTCTCTCTTCGTGCCCACGCTTGTATTCAACCTGAAGAGAAAAACACATAAATCCATATTACAAACAAATAATAAGCAGCAAATAAAGATTTCCTATCAGAAAGCTTCTAGAGAAAATGAGCAACAGCAGTCAGGGCACTCCCCACTGTACAGTCAAGCTACCACTACATTTAAGGCCCAATTTCCTTATAGTTAATCCCAGAATTAGGCAGAAATGGACCAAGATAATAAAATTTTCAAATTACACTGGACTGATGTGAACAATACATTTGATCAAAATGTCATGAGAATAGTCAATAATGCCCCAAGATCATCCTGCAATGACAATGCAGACAGTGTTTGCAGAAAACAATGCAATACTTTAACAGTACTTTAAAATCTCTTCTGCGGGATTTATTTTTACTTGATCTTTTTCAGTTGAAATGTTACTTTTATAACTAAGCAATTTTCTGTGCATATATTTAAGTAGCTTTCATATTAAATAATTGTAATATTATAGTTATTTAATTTCAAATAATGAAGCAAGTGAAAAATTTTCAATGTAAATAATTAGATGAATAAGGCCATAAGGTGAAAACAAAGGTAATTAATTAAATAAACGTTTTAGAGTGAGTCACAATCTTTTTCAGGTTGTGATAAACTACAGCAAAAGTCGTTACACTTTTCAGGAAATACCTATATTGTCATTTATCCTATATAAGTGTCTTCCCAGGCCAAGTAATTTGTCAAGCCTGTTTTCTGCATTATATTTAAATTTTCTCACTATGTAGAATTACCAGGTCAACAGCTATTCACCATAGAATCTAATGTCTGAAGTGAATGGACTGAACCCAGGATTGTCCAGCTTCAGAAGTCTAAAACATAATTAAAACCCCCTGTGACTTACATCGCTGCTTAGCTGGGTGGCTCTCTTAGCAACCTGATAACCTGGAGTGATCATAGCGGGAAAGCTGCCTTTGCCTCTCCTGGGCTCACATTCTTCTGTATACTGGAACTAGAAAATGAATTTGTGTTCTCGTTACAGAAGAACCCACCATAGTTTAATGTGATTCCTCTTTTAATGCCTGCTTCCTAAAGGTATGTATCACTTTATTTAAAAGTAAACAAATTAAAGAACTTACACCTCATAAGTTTCTTAGATAAATATATTTCCTAAATACAACAGAAAACATTTCCCACTCATATCAATTATCCACTGGTAATTTGCTATGTTGACTGGGTAACTAACCCATTGTATGGACATAGACAATCAGTCATAATTCAGGAGTGATTTTCATCAGTCATGGAAATACAGTCAATGGAAACAAGATGTTTTCCATCATGAGTTCTCTACTGAAACAGCACCACTTGCTGGATGAGGTCACCTCGGTTTGGTCAGTAGTTGAAGTGCTTCTCAATTACGAAAATATATAAATACATGATATACAGGATGGGCAATAGAACTGTTATGTGACTTTAATCACTTCCACAGCTAAGTATTGTTATTGACAGAAGTAAACATGTCTACGGTAACCTCTTACCAAAGATTAGACACTCCAAATGTATTTCATGCAAAGGCTGGAGGTGAATCTTACCAAAGGCTGACTTTGATGCATTTGTAAGTCTTCAGAATATGACAGACCATGAAAATAAAGCTATTCCAAACATTAGTCTACTTACATCACTCAGAGTCTTCTGTGCCTGTGTTATCTTGACCATCTCGGGATCTGGGATAGTTCCCGAGTACCACGATTTTTCTCCCTCATAGGCAGCATAGTAAGCATTCTACAAAACAAAAACTAAATAACTACCAATCTTCACCCTTGTTTTAATACTCAAACAGCTGACCTGACAGATAAAAAAGGAAACACACACAGTGCTGTGGAAGTGAAATTTACTCTTTGCAGATGTACAGCACAAGGCCTACATTCCAAATACCTCCAGGAAATGCCAAGGCAGAACCTGTGTAACAAGAACTGACATCAAGATGACAGGATCTAGGATCCTGGAGTGAGACTCAAATAACACCCCCTGGGAATCAGATCACTTGTTGTGAAGCTCCAGTGCCAGTATAGAGAAGACACACAGAGCATGGCTGTACATGTGGCAGTCCAGTCAACTGTACAGATACACTCTTCCTCCTCTTCTGATTCTTGCATCCTAAGCTGTAGTTGAGCTGTGTTGCCTTGAAAAGTTTAGCCAAATGAGAAGCAGTGGCTTTTTTTTAGCTCTTAAATCCTGTGACTAAACCCCCCAGCAGTGAGGACTGCCAGTGCCAATCCTTGGTCTCCTCCAGGCTACTGGCTTGGGGACTTGAGGGATATTTCTTACCTGGGTAGCCAGTTGTTGGGCTTTATAGACACCTTCAATTTCTCTGGACCTTACATCCCACTGAAAGACTGATTTGAATTGTTCACTCTCTTCTCGATATTTTATCTAAAAAAAGGAAAGATAATCACTTGTATTAGTAGTTTGTCAGTACATACTAACACTCCTCCCCTTCAGAGAAGAACATGAAGGGACACAAACAAGGTGAAGACTGCATTTACCCCTAAGGTCAAAATTCTGCTTTCTCGTTCACACCCAGCTTCTACCTAAAATTTCTGCTAATATTGGAGAGCTTCTGTAAAGGAGCAGTGTATTACACATGAAATATGGTGTGACAGTCTCAAAGAATAATTTGATATTTAGATAATACTTTTGGATTATATAAAATATGAGAATAATTAAGAAATTTTAAGCAGGACATGTCAGTGCAGCATTAGATGAAAGAACTTTACCAGGTGAGCGATATTCTACTCTCCTTTTTCCCTGCACAGTGTCCACTAAGTATCCTAACTCTGTATATGTAAATGACTACTATATTTAGTCCTGGGTCATTATTTTCCTACTGCTACTTTTATCATGATAGCATATAGAAATCCAACTGAAATCACAGCTCTGGTATAGAACTGACTCTTCAGATGTGAAAAAACCCAAAGAGTACAAAACTTAAACTGACTGGACAGAAATATTACTGAGCATATGTACCATTATTCCCATTTATAAATTGAGCACAGAGGTGCAGAGCTAAATGATTCATCTGCTTATACAGAAATTCTGTGTTGAGGCAGTGAGTTTAATTTTTATCTCTGCATTCAAGTTGACATCCCAGCATAAGACTCAAGTGAGAACATCACGTTAGGATTGAAGAAATATGTTCTATTTTTTTCCTCAGAAATAATCTTACATATAAAAAAAGCCAACAAACTGCAGTAGCATTTGAAACCTTTCCCAAGTTATCATTATTTTATACATTAGTATGAAAAACTTCACCTCCTCACAAAATCTCTACAGAAGCACTCCCTTTTAGTAGGTACTGCAGAATCAGCTTCTTTACTTTACTCTTAGCAATTTTCTCTCTGGAACAGAACCTCATTATGTGATTGAAAAGGACAGAAGGTGCTTTAGGTGTGTAGAACAAGGGAAAGTGATCTTTGAGCTATAATTTCTCTGCCTGATATATTCACATGCACTGGAAGTATCAACCTCATATCACTGCCTAAAACCAGAAATAGAACCTGCAGTAATCCCAGACTCATTCCTGACCAGATCTGTCACACACAGTTTAAAGTGTGATAGTCACTGCTGGAGTAGTTATGGCCTATGATATTGTAAAAACTGATGCACAAGAATTGCTGTACAAAACGATGAAAGAAACAGCATCTGATGATTACAGCTATTACTGTGCATCAACTTTGTGCAGCTAACACAGAACATCAGAAGGAATTTAGCATGCTACAATCTAAGAAATACAACTTAATGTTGGCTAATAACGTATATGTGATTATTTAGTGGGCAAAGCACACGTTGCTTTGCCCGCTAAATACATTCACACAATGAACAATATTATTTGAGAATATAAAAAGACGTGACATTCAAGAAAAGACTGTCACGTGGAGAAGTGAGATATCTATCGGTTGATGGCCATTCCTGTCATTTTAATTCCATTAAATCCTTAGAAATGGAACTTTGAAACCGCTGTGCCTGCAGGGAAACGATGCAGATCCAGGGATGGCGCTTGGGAAGCCGGCGGGCCGTGAGCGCCCCTCGCGGTCGGCCGGGGCACAGCAGCCCTGGGAGGGGGGATGCGGCTGAAAGGGCACGGGAAGCGCTTCCATCCCAACGCCTCCAGTAAAACCGCGCGAAAGATCCCTGGACTTCGTGTTTACCCGCTTCAGGTTTACCAGAAATACTTCACAAAGTATTTGTGAGAACTTCTGCCTACGTTCCACCAAGGTATAATTCATCTGTTTTTTCGTATCAGTTTCTGGAGAGATCACAACGCAAACAGGTTGTTCATGTTTCCAAAGGCTGTGTAGCCCCTCTTAGTTGGTAAGTTTACAAAGCTCTGGGCAGTTTATGCGAGCAGTGATTCCATATAGATTCTCAGATATGGCAGCTGAGAAGCTCCTATCCATTTTTCCTTCTGAAAGCAGAAGCAAATTCAGATCTAACCTTTCTTTCTCATTAGTAATCGCATTTAAAAAATTATGATTCAAACACTGCTCAAAAAGAACACAGAAGGGTAAGTAAAATCATATATTTATATTTATAAAGCAAGACACATCATCAAAATGTAGAACAAAGACTAACACATTTGACCCTCAAGATTCTTACCTCACTTACAATTTCCGACAGTTTTTTTGCATTCATATTTACTGGTGTGTCAAATACACTTGTGAACGCATTGCTTTTTGGATTATGCCTGAAAAAATGGAAAGTGTAAAAGGATATTAGGAATCCAGTACCAGCCAGCCCACGAGAAATGCTCTTTCTAAGCACTCAAAAACACAATACCAACCTCCACCCCTCTATACATAACTTTTCCCCCACTTACACAGAGATCTCAGATTACATTCAAGTTATTATTGCATGGAGTAGGTGCCTAGAGCAAAATTAATTTTAATGATCATCATATCAATGCTGTGTTTCTAATAACAAAAGAGAATAATAGAATAAAAAACAACTGTCATCTCTCCTTTTTCTGCTGACAAATTTGACAGGAATTGATCATTATAAAATAAAACTTCCTAGAACAAACCAACTCAAAAATCTGCATTTTATATATTTTCTTTATGATTAGCTCAACCTTGTTAACTCTTAACCACTGATTTGGAAAGCACTGAATTTTATGGTTCAGTTTATTTTCTTCCCATAATACCAAAACGGAACTTAATTTTGTATCTTTTAACATACTGGACAAATGAGGAAGCTTTATGTACAGTAAAAAGTGTTTCCCATCATTTGTGATTCACAAAAAACCCAAAGGTGTGCACCAAGGCACTAACAATACCCAATTTGACATCACACATGGAACCAGGCTGAGTCCAAGCAGTGATGTTCTATTACATTAAAATGATTAGGGGAGTTAAAACCTAAAAAAAAAAAAAAAGAGAGAGAGAAAAGGAAACAAACTTACGCTTGACAGTAAGGCTTTTTCTCATGGCTAACAAAGTTGTTTACTGTTAACATCATCTTGCACACTTCACAGTGAAAGCAGGCTTTATGCCATGTCTAGAAATACCACAAAACAGAAACCAAACAGATGTGATTTGTATTTCATTATTATTGTGTTAAGTTTTAAATCTCAGTTTTGATCCTTACCATTAATTTGGTAAGCATTTTTCTTCAAACATATACCTATAATTAACTCATTTCAGTTCTGAACTGAGTTATGAGTAAAGAACTTTTAGAACCAAGAGATTTGCACTGTGTTTAAAGTGCCAATCTGTACATTTATTATAGTCCAAAATGATAAAGAAAGAGAACTGACCTGATCTATACAGTTAATCTTCTCAGCAGGGTAAACCCCATAGCCACATCTAGCACACGGCTGCACATTCATCTTGAAATCCACAGAGTGAAAAATATATAGGTTTATACAAAAGGTTCAAAGAGTATGAAAGTGACTTTTTGGCCTGTGCAAAGCACACTCTAGACACTCCAGTCAGGGCCTTTTGCTGTGGTCAATGGCTCCCATTAAAGCTCTGAATTGAAGTCTGTTGCTCCTTTTGCTGACCTTCTGTTTCAAAGTCAGCTGCAGGCTGGCTTTTAAAGCTGCCAGTTAGTAAGAGCGGTTATTTTGGCAACTGTGTCAGTGCGTAAGGGAGGGCAGCAATATCTTTCTCTAAATAGAAGGATGAACTCACAGAAACGAATCATGTCCATGTGAATGTTAGAGCCTGATCATTTAGTGTTTCAGCTTTGTTGTCATAAGCCCAGGATGAAGACAAAAGCACACACAGCAGCAGCAATTTATCACAGTTTCTCCTCACCCTGATATACAAGTGACTTCATGGAGGACTACTGCATATTTAGGAACAGCCTCATAATAGAAGAAGGCACCACCAGAGATACAGGCCAGAGATGGGTTTGGAGCTTCCTGGACCTTTGGTGGATCTAGAAGAGATGCAACATCATTGTCCCAGATGAGTCATTAGTTTTTTCCCTTGGTTTCACCCTGTGTATTAGAGGCAGCAGAGCAGAGCACACTCATTTCTCATATCTTTCTGTTTCATCAACCTGTCACTCCACCTCCAGCTGTAGGAGGATGCACAGTGAAACAGGCAGAGCCTGTTATCTCAAATAGTTCTAAACATGATGGGTACAAATCCAAACTTCTATCTTCTACAGGAAAAACTTCAAAAAGGAACCATTTACTATTGCATACAATGAACAAAGCAGCTGTTTAATGGTGTTCACAATGAGTAGGCTGGCATAGATCAGAATATAAAAATTCCTTCACCAAATAACGACAAGGAATTATTATGTCTGATATCATGATTCAAGCAAGCTATTAAGGTTGTGAAGTCTTCTCTGAGCAAAAGAAGCTATTGAATTCTGCCAGCTACAAATGGTCAGGATTTGAGATTTACATCTCACCTAATCATAATACTTCCAGCTGCAGGGCTCCATAACCCTGGGACACAGCTAAGAGTTATCTCAATCTGATTAAAAGTCTACTCAGTCATCCATGCATCTGCACCGCTTCCCATGCCTGCAGCAGTCCTGGGATATTGCTAAGCACTTTCCTTTTCTATAAATTACAAACAATTCCATCAAAATAACTTCTGTCTAAACCTTCTGGGTATGCTTAGAGAGCCTCCTATTCATCTCTCCACAGAGATATGCAGTTTTGCTTTACTTATTATTACTCCTTTTACTGAATGCTGACAATGTACTGGCGCACTGTACTGTCAGCAACTGGTGTGCTGAAAATAGATTCTCTAATCTGAAGAGCAGTGGCACAAAGTCCTGAAAACACTTGAGGCCTTTCAAAGTGATATATCAGTATATAAACAGATGCATTTTCATTTTAAAAAAAAAATGCCCACAGAACATAATTTCTTGTATTAAAATAACCGCTGATTTACCGCATGTTATTCCTTTTGGGATCGAGAGAAATTTATGTTGACCAAGTTACATCACAATAATATTTATCCCACTGGCACCTGTGAACAAAATTAGTTTGGAATTCTTCCAGTTCCCTTCTCACACAGCTTTGCATCTTGTCCCAGATTGCCACTCTCTTTATGCAAGTGACTTATACTGGGGTCACAGTGGCCTGTCTGTCCCCTCCTTATTTAGCATTTGGCACACTACCAATTGCTGCCTCTTTGTGTTCATGTACTCTAAGCATCACCAGATTGTATATTTCCTAGATAGTCGTCTTCACACTACCTGAATCCATGCTAGAGCACTTGTCTCACATTTTAGCTAGAATAAAGATGCATGACCTTCTCCTGTCCCAGCACAGACAGCACATTGCTTAAGACCACAGTTTGGAGAGGTGCTGAAAGGAGGACATCCCTGAACCACACAAAACATAAAGTCTTGGCAACTAGAGAACAACTATTTTATCCAGGAGTCACCTGAACGGTGATCATCTGAACAGGACTCCAGCATGGATCATAATGTATAGACCACACATACACTGTGCACCCAGAGAGCATATTAGTGGTCCCTGAAAGGAATGAGACCATGTGTTCCTTCCAAGAGGCCTCTCAGACAGCGAGAAGCCCTTTATTTCACAGACAAATAGTATTTCATTTCAGGTTGTTCAAAGGCTGTTTCTTTTCATAGTGACAGATACTACCAGCTTGGCTGGAAGTCAGCAAAATACATTTTCCAAGTTCTTCTGCTTCTCCCAAGTTACAGCACGTTCAAGAGGAGAAGCACAGTAAGCCACAATGTCCTGTACAGCCACCGTCTTTCCCAGCCGCACTACTTCCCTCACATCCATTGTGCACAGCTTCTGCTGGAGTTTATTGAAGATTTCCCCATTTCTGAGCACCTCAAAACTGTCCTGTTGCCTGGTCTGTTCTTCACCGCCCTGGATTAATGCTGAGCTGCTGACAGAAAAGAGAGTGTATTGAAAAATAAGCATTGTGTGGTCTCATTACAAAGTACGCACTGCATTTTGATCATGCAAGGAATTAAATCACAAAACCGGCACAAGTTTGTTATCTTGACAAATCTTAGCAAGACATTTTCTCTTCAGTTAAAAGCTCATTGTGGCTTTTTTCCTCCTTTAGTAAGGCCCCATAAAGGCTTTTTGATATCAATGAAAATCTTAAAAGGCTTTACTTAACAGTAGAACCTTAATCAATGTGGTTTAAAAGTACTGTAGTTACACATAAAGTACAAGGAGACAGTACCTTGAAAGTGCAAATTAGTAGGAAGAAACACTGTTACCTCTCCAATCTCCTCAAATTCATTGAATTAACTGCACAGAAAACTTGGAGCACGTCTGCATCCTCAAGCTGAATCTAAAAAGCACACGTTAGTTACACAAAGTAACCTCATGAGAGACATTCAAGTCAGGGTCACCCCCTCTGTCCCTCCTGAACAGGAGTTGTGCCCATCCAACCACATGAATAGCAGGAAGTCAGACACCACCAATTATGATAACCCTATTTCCCTGTGCTTGCAAAAAAACCACCCCAATACTGGTGCTGGTTCACTACACAAACTAGGAGTGTTACCCACTGTTAAAAACTGCCTGTAAAATTTCAAATACTAGATCAGCCTCTTTATAACCTTTTCTGTGATTGATTAATTACCTGGGCTCAGAGTCTTTTGCTTCATACAGTCTCTCCATGCTAATCAAATTTAGCATAGTAGCAAATCCAGCTTGCAAAAATATTGGAAAAAAAAAGCTGGAAAATATTTTTCAACACCAAAATTTCCCAAGACTCAAAGAAAAACTTCTAAGGAACCACCTTCCAAACACATACAGTTGTTTTTCACATTTTTGCTGTTTTAGAAACCAGTCAACAGCTGCTTACATCTCATGACTAAAAGGATTTATGCTTACACTTTCCCTTTGTTGCCATTGTCAGGAAAACCTGAGACTAGGGACTTTGCAAATGCTTTTAATAGAGCAAGATAAAGTAAAAGAGAAATGGAAAAAAGAACCAACAGGAGAAGAAGGCATCACTGTTACAGAGCAGAGAAAGAACTGGTGAGGATGTGTTACTATTTAAGCTGAAAGCTTGAAGAAATGTGTGCAAAGCATGCACAACATAGCCCATATGCACACAATGAGACCACTAGTGTCCAAATATGCCCATTTATTGTGTATGATAACATAAAAAAGACCCATGTTTTAAACTCATAAAACATGGCATGTGAAACAGTTCACCTCTGCCTGATTTCAGAGAAATCCCACCAGAACACATACACCAAGGTGACTGAGACACATTATTCTATGGAATTCCATAAAGTTGTGATGTGCCAAATCATACCATGCTGCCCCCACATTCCCCACAGCACATCAAAACCATCCCTCCTTTCTTGCAAAATATATAAAAACCTAACAATTGTCATTTAGGAGCGAGCACCTTGTGAGTCACTCAAATCATCCTAAAAGTATCCCCACACCTGTTTCCCAGCTCTCAGTGAAGCCCCATCCTTGTTTTCACAGACTTTGTGCAGAACACAGCCCACAGTTATTATTCCAGACAGGTACTATTTAGTTGCCTGGAGCCTTGTACCTGCCATCTACCTTTCGATTTCCCAAAGGCATACTCCACTGTCATCCTGCAGCTGCTTACGCAGTGGTTAAACACTTATTTTCTACGATGCAAATATCCAGTCAAGGGCTTCATTATTAATGTTTTTAGGGAGTAGAGTGAGTCTCCAGGGATAAGAAAAGGAGTGCTGATGGTATAGATATCACATTGCTGGCTTTTCCCCCTGCCCAGTAATGTATATGGCCAGCTGTGCAAAATTACACATGAGAAGTTTTTTCTTCCTGACCCTTCCCTGGGTAGCAATCACTCCACGCCCTGAAGCAAGATACTTTCCCCTACTTCCTCTATCTTTTTAATTTCTACCTTACTCCATAATGAAAACAAGCAAGATTTTGAAAAAAAAAAACAAACTAGCACCTTATACTGCATTGAAATTAAAATGTATTGAAGAAAGATATTGCAGCACACTGAGGAATCAAACTTTCTCTTTGTGAATGACAGCTACCAACGTGAAAAGAAAAAAGAAACCATTTGAGACAGACGTGCCCCATACCCAAATCTACTGATAAACTCTTGAAAATTGTCAAGGATTATCAGGCCATTTTTTTAATAGCAATACAATAGCCTTTACAAAAAAAGCCATTTCTAGGTCTGCTAATTTGGCTGTGGTGTCCAGATGGTAGTGGATAAACATCAAGATATAGAAGACAATAGCTTCTGGATTTCCTAGATAACCCCCACACACATCCGTAGGAAAGCATATTTGGATGTTCTGAAGTTCAGGTTCCACTGCCAGTCATCGTTGGTGACAGGACTCTCCCCTCCACACATCTACTTAAAGACACCTTCCAGTGTCTCTGTTTCCCATGATGACCGATTACAGGTTCAGGAGTGATGCTGTCTTCTTGAAAAGAAGCATGAGATGTGGCACGAGAGGAACCACGGGATTCTGTGAGTTTGATTTTTCAGGAGAA
The DNA here is from genome assembly GCA_035583135.1 of Lophotriccus pileatus. Lineage (NCBI taxonomy): Eukaryota > Metazoa > Chordata > Aves > Passeriformes > Tyrannidae > Lophotriccus > Lophotriccus pileatus. Next base: position 28,199,255 of record JAWWES010000169.1, read on the forward strand.
AACTGTGGCTACGTATCCAGCCAGGAGCTACAGGCACAACCCCATGAAGCAGAGCCTGGTCCCAGCAGCAGCACACAGACACATGGCAAGAGCCCCATGCTGCTCAGACGCTCCTCCATCACATGGAAGCAGTGACCTGTCGTGAAGCAAAAGGCTGTTTGTTACCATGCCTGTGTTTTGTGCCAATTATGAGGCAGTTACACTGAAAAATGTCTCTTTGATGTAAATCTCTTCAGGTAGTGAATGTTAAACACCACGCACCGCTGGGTAGGTGTATGATTTTGTAGGATTGGAGCCTACATCCAGGAGTAATTAGCAAGACTGTGCCAATCTTCAGTCCGTGTACTGGACCGCTGGGCCTGATGCAACAGCTACACAGTAGGATATCGTAATTAGCAGAGATGCAACACACAGAATAATTGGGAAGATGAGGAAATGCCACTGAAGTTTATACAAGGGGATAAAATTTCCTTAGATCTAGACAATCTCGTGTCACCATGAAACTTAAGGCTCTTCTTTCTCGGGGGCGTGACGGGGCATAGTTATTAAAGAAGTGGTAATTTCGGTTTCGCTGTGATGTAGCCGTCAGTACCTGGGAAGCGAGGGCGGCCAGGGGGATGCGCCCGAGACCCTCTGCCAAAGGGACAGGGATAGGGATACTGACAGAGACAAGGAAAGTGACAGGGACAGAGGCAGGGACAAGGACAGGGGTAGGGACAGGCCGGCGGAGCTCGCCCCGCCCCGGGGGCACCACCCGCTTTCGCTTTAGGTTTCGCTTTAGGTTTCGCTTTCGCTCCTGTTCCCGCCTCGCAGAACCCCATCGCCAAGGCAAGACCCAGCCCCGACCCCCTCCCAGCCGCGGCCCCTTCCGTCTCCCTCCTGCCCCGCTCCCCTGCGCCCCCGGCCCGGCGCTGCTTTCCCACTCGCATTCCCGGCCGTGGATCTGCTCTCCCGGGGCAGCCCCCGCGCTTCTCCTCCGCACTGCCCCACCCGCGGCCTGCGCGCTCCTCGCTTCCCCCTTTTTAACGAGGGGATTTAGAAGTGTGTTTGTTGGTCAAAGCCGAATCTAGACCCCCAGCTTTTGGGAGCTGCTGTTACTCCTAAACTTCAGCCTCCCGTCCGGGGTGGTGCTGGCAGCCGTGCAGTCACTGGTGGCCCCTGAGCTGCTGCTGCTCCAAGGTCTCCGGCGTGGGTTTCAAGGTGGCTTTAAACTTGTGGTCTTCTCAGCAAATGGATGATAAAAGCAAGTTTATTCAGCCTAAATATGGGGAAAGGGGTAGGAATCACTCTTGCTTTTCCTTATGAAAATCTGGAGCCAGAGCTGGACAAGATGTCTCAGCGCATCCTGCTGAGAGTGAAGGTGGGATCCTGCGCTCCCACCTGCCCAGCGCTTCAATACCCACGCTGAGCTGGTGCAGAGCATCGTGCTGTCAGAAAAATGACTCCTTCCCGTAGTTTTCTGCTGGCTTAATGATTTAGATTAAATTAAAACCATCCATGGAAGGGTTTTCTCACTTATGCACTTTTGACTGTAAATGAAAATGAAAACACAGCTCTCTGGGTGATTTAGTCCTGGATAGAATTGCAAATACAAATATTTTAATGTTAGTTGCCCTTGCTTTCATCCCAATTAGTTCTTTGCAGACCATGAAAAGTTTTCAGGGAATTGTTCATAAGATTTGGACAGTGCTCTGAAGCACATGGCATGATTGTTGGGACTGTTCTGTGCAGAGCCAGGAGGTGGACTGTGATGATCCTAGTCGGTACCTTCCAACTCAGAATTTTCTGGGTTTTTTTTCTATGATTCTATTCTATCATTCCATCATCTTTCACCCTAAAATTAATTTTAGTTCTGTTCTAATCTGCATTTTTGAGAGTGGTATTTGACAAGTTCTTTTGGTAACTGCCACAAAGCAATACAAGGAGCTGACCATGAGCAACACCATCTCAATTCAGGCCTAGAAACCTGTAGACACGCTTACTTGATGGAATATTATAAAGTATATAGCTGACTAACAACCTTACATGTGTCTGATTTAATGGTTTGGTTTATGGAAGTGTTTCACTGAGAGACACTTACGTTCTTGCACTTTTTTTGTAGATGTCGGAAGATCAGCACAGTGACCACTCTACTCAAGAGGGAGGTGAAGATGTAGTTGATGCAAGGCCAGACAGAAGTAGCAGATTCTCACTTTTTGGAAAGTAAGTTACTACTTTTATTCCAGTTCTTGTTGTATCAGCTGTCATGCTACCCTTCTAATCACAGAAACATAGAAAGGATTGGCTTGGTTTTCAGTTTACCGTGTCCCCAGTGTCGTAGATGGTCTGGACAGGGAGAGGGTTTATCTTGTATGGATTTAGTGTATCTGGTCTGTACCTTAAAGTGTTTCGCTATACTATCTTCCTATAGGGAGACCTATAATATCTCAAATAAGTTTTATTTGGCAGTCAAGAGACCACTAAGTTCATTTAGCATCAATTATAGTCCTTCATGTTCAACATCGCCCTTTGGTGGAGCTGGGAATTAAATAAGCCATTAATTTTGCTTCATTCAGCTCGGCTAATCTCCAGCATCACTGGAGTCCCCTGCTGACTATTTAAGTTAGTTTAAAGCCTGGATGTGCCATCTAGGTTGTAGCACAAAGAAGCCTCACCAAGTGTAGAGATGTAACCCCTTACAGAATACATGAAAAGCCTTTCATTTTAAAGCATAGTAGTCTCACTGAAGCATAAGCTTTAATTAAATCAATAGGAAGCAAGAACTATTTACTGATTGCTGCAGTCCTGAAAGCATGAGATAAATGTGATTGAAAATGCAAAAGATGAAAAATGAGCATGCAAAATTTGCAAATACTATTGAATGTCAGCAAATGGCTACCTCACATTGGATTTAGTCAGATTTTGTAAGAGGTGTCTAAAGCAAAGGCTAATGAATTTACAGATAGGTTTTGATATTTTTTTACTGTTGGACATTTACATTCAAGTGAACGGTGTAGTTCAGTGAAAGTACATGGAGAATATACTTTTATTTTTGCTGTTTATGAGTTTAATAGAGGCATCAAATCTGTGAGAGAAGATGCTGAAGTCTGGGAAGACTTTTGGTGTGCTGTTAAGAAAACCACTGTACTTTGTCTCATCTTATTATCCCTGAAATATGTTTCATGATGTGTATGTGTCTTACTAATTTCAAAAAATAGACAAATGTAACATTTGTTTCTAAATCTTGCCAAAGATTTTTCAAAGAGTTCTTTTAAACTCTATAAAATGTGTGTTTTAATATCTGAATTGGTCTTCTTTATAAGAGGTGATATGCTAATACTATTATTAAATTATGCAACTCAAAGTTAATAATTCCCAAAGGAAAGGCAATAATCAGCATTTGTCTCTTTTTTTTTCTATAAGAAATTTTTCAAATAATTTGTCTATTCATCAGTTTGAGGCATTCATCTTTTGGGAACTCCTTGAAGATACAATTTGAAACATTTTTCTTCAGAAGTAAAAAATTGCTCAGATTAAATATGAGGTAATCACATTGATTTTAATTTGAGAGAGCAGAGTGGTGAGAAACTGAATTCAAAGCTGTGCAGAAAGACCGGCTGTTTCCAGTAGCTTCACAGCTTCAATTTGCCACTCTCTGGCTGTGAGTGAAGATCTATCTTGCAGGAGCAGTACATAGAAATGAATTAAAATCTTACTCACTACAGCACATCTTTCTGAGAAGTCTGTGAGCCATAAGGCTCAGAACATGCCTGGGGAGGCAGGTTCTTCTGGCTGTTTAACAGTTTAGGGGAATTATCTTATATGTATTTCCTTGTCTTTGAAAAAGTGCTAATACTTAATTAATGTCAGAGAGGAAAAACTGTTTGGTGGGGAAAAGAGCTGGAAAAAGTTTTGGATTAACATTTGCCGGCGCTGTTTGGTGTGGGGTTTCTTTGGCCACTAGATGGCAGGAGGGCATCAATTTTCTTTGCTGCAAAAAGTGAACAAAAATTAGGATGCATTGCAGTTAAGCAAAAAGTTATGTTTCAGAAAGCAGAAATAGCAGGATACACTCTGGCAAATCTGTGCACAACGAAAGTTTAAAACACGGTTAAACAAAGATTAAGCTGAGGATTTCAAAACTGTATTTTGATTTTTTTATGCAATAGTTAGGGACTAATAGAATTTTTCCCACATAAATGTTTGTTTTCTGTGCTGTGTGTGCTCCTGTTACACTTTCAAGGCTTTACAAATAGTCTCACTTCTTCACAGGGTGATTTAACATCTTCCACTTAGTATCTTTTGAGTTTTATTGGGCAACCCTGTTAGGGAGATTGATAGCAGCAAACCTGCTTTAGCATCCAGGAAACATAATGTAACATGAAGTGGAATAAAATTGCAGTTCCACTGCGTTAAGTAGAGCTAAGGTTTCTCTTAATCCCAATCAAAGTTGGTTTGGTTTGGTTTGTTTTTTAAAAAAAAGCTGCATCTGGAAATTCCTGAGGCTTGGTAGACTTGAAATTGCACTGTCAATAATCCCAACTGTTCATGGGCTTCATTGACAAAACACAGTGCAGAAGAGGGTGGTTGTGAGTAGTATCAAGGTACCAGTTTTATTCTAATTTAATTGTATGGAACCATTTGTCCTCTGGTTACTGTTATCTACTCCAGCCCTACTGTCTTGTGTTACAATATTCCCCTTCTCATCTGGAAACGGAAAACATAATTTAAATATATATTTTAGCAGTCTTAATTGTAACTCATTTAGTTACAACTGAAACTGTGAGATTTTGTAATGCCCGTAAAGGAGGCATGTGAAATACTAAAAGAAAATCCCACTGAGGATTTTGAGAGGCTTGTTACACGTCCCTGTAGTCACCAAGAGCACTTCAGCTGTTTAACACTGCAGGCTTTTCGTTTTGCTTAGTTTGAAAGCCTCCCACAAACGTCAGCGTGAGTCTTGCCTTCTGTAGTTCAGTGGCTGTGATTGTTATATTGTTATGATATCTACCAGGTTTGTAAACTAGTATTAAAAAGATTCATAGATTTTCTTTTCATGTGTCCAGTGTTTATTTGGGTCACAGGACATCAAAGGGGGGAAGCACAGATGTCACTCAAGCTGTCTGGTTTAACTTCATGGCCCTCGTCTCAGTGTAGCCATATTCCTCAAAATAAATAGCTTCATCTTTCAAAGAGCAAATATTCATTTTTGAGATTCAACCTCAGATCAACCTAAGCTTTGGAGTTGTAACAGGTGTGGAAAGTTGTTTTTGTTTCGGCTCTGCTTTTGTGTTGTTCCTCGCTCTTTTGGGGAGCTATTTTCCATCCACTTTTGATTACTAACAGCTTATTTTTATATGATTTATAAAAGAAACTGCTTTGCAGGTAGAACTTTACGAAGAACAGTTTCAAAGTGCTGCAGATGCATGTGTTTTCCAGTGTTGTCCAATTTTGATTTTTTGGAGCATTTGAAAACCATGGACCTGATCTGGGGTGGGGTTATCCTGACTGGACACCAGGTACCCACCAAAGCCACTTCATCACTCCCGACCTCAATTGAGCAGGGGAGAGAAAATACAGTAAAAGAAAGACTCGTGGGTCAAAATAAGGGCAGGGAGAGACCACTCAGCAATTACCATCTTGGGCAAAACAGATTTGACTTGGGAAATTAGTTTAATTTATTACCAATGAAATCAGCGTAGGGTAATAAGAAATAAACCCAACACACTGATCTTACAAATGAATTGCTTGTTTTATAGAAAAAGTGATACTGCTAGCTCTGTCTGCTTATGAAGAAACTGTATTGGCCTCCACTACATGAATATAAGCTGTTCCTGCATTAAAATTAGTGTGGCCAAATACAGATGATTCCTTGAATCATAGCTCATCTTTTTTGTTGTACCTTTCACAGTTTTAAAATTAAAAATGCACTTCTGTTATGGGTTTTTTGGTGTCCGAATATTACAGACCTCTCAAAGTAAATATTGCTTTGAAAAGTATCTCTTTTATCCTCAGATAGACTCAAAATAGCAAGTTACTTTAGAACAAGTAACAGCTGATGAATCATTATCTGAAGTTACGCTCTGGGCTGCAACTCGTATGTCTGAACTGACCTCCTGTTTCAGCCTCATGATTCCTTTACGTCTCTAAGCAAATCACTCTGTGCCTTAGTCTGTCCCGTAAAAGGGTGTTGATCTCTCCTTTAATTATCATAACTTCAAAATCTACCATAATATAATTTTAATTTTGCTTGGAGTTTGTTGGTTCTGCTTAGCAAAAGCTAAATATCTGTATTTTATGTTCACCCCAAAGCACTGAACATAAAATTTCACAAGTAATCTATAGCCTGTTCCTACAAAGACAGTAAAGAGCTTGTAACATGGAACAACAAGGGATGTTTCATTTTCCTTACTCTCTTTTATGTCAAAAGGTGGGTTTTTTTAGTTTTTTTTAATGCAGTGTTAGATTTGGAATTCAAATTCTGGGAACGCTATGGGAGTATTTAACAAGAGTGGAAATTGTGGTCCATACTTGTACTTTCCCTTGGACACTTACTGGATGTACCATATAGGAAATGCCCAAGTACCTTGTAATGGTATCTAGTCAAAATTATAAGAACTCGTTAATCCACAGTCAACATTTGTTTCTAGTCTCCTTAGAGATTTTATATTGTGAAGAACAGCAAACACTGGGTTATCCAGGAACAGTATCTGCAGCAATCAGAATCAAGTATCCAAATTACTTTTTAATGTAGTAATTTATTTCCTTCAGTACAACAAACCCTGGGCTCTATCATACAACATTTGGAGGTTAGCTATTATGTAGTGTCACGTTTAAACCTTCAAAGCAATCCAAACAAATTTAAGTCAAATTTATAATAAACCAAAAGTGTTTAAGGGTAAATATTTAGGAAGTAGTGCTATGAATTAAAGTACACAGAAGGTTTTGTAAACTATGCAAGTTAATTTGCATTATTTTCTTAGAAATATTCATTGAGTAAATATTGTAGTAAGGGTGGATCAGAAAGGAGAAGGAGGTATCACAAAGGGATGTCTGCTGTCCTACCTCACTCCTAAAATCTGCTCTGTTTTCCTCTGCTCTTATTTAGGAGCAGGGACAGAATCAGGGCGATGGGAGCGTGTTTTCCGCTTGTCAGCAAAGGTAGCCCCGGCCTGCATGACCTCAGCCTGCAGGGTGATGGCTCCGGGGTTTGAATAGCCCCACAGAACAGTCCAGCGTGACCCACTGCTGACACAGGCGGATCTTTGGGCCTGAGCACACACAGCACCCTGGTTCACTCTGCAATGTAACCCTGAGCATGGTGGGCTCCTAGCATTGGCAAAGGACATTAGACTTGCTCTGGAGGACAAGCTGAAGCTGTTTTCCGATGCAGTGTGGAGTACCATTTGATGATGAGCCAAGGTACTGTAGAATGTTATTCATCTCCTTCCTTCTCTGCCACCTGTTTGGAAATCTCCTGAATGGATACCCTAAAAGAGTTTAGTTTCGGTGCTTATATCAAGCTAATTCTAACTCCAGTGGCATTTTGCAATTGATAATCCTTTCCAGAGTGTTCTCTGAGAAGGAGTGTTTGAAGAGCTTGGTTTATTTTGAGTCATTTTCCAAGCAATCCATGTATAACTGTTAACTGTTCTTAGTACTTATGATAGGTAAGAGAAGCTGCTGCTTTTTTTTTTTTGCATATTGTTGTCAGTTGCCTGTGTAGATTATACTGCCTAGGATATGATCATGCAAGATGTCAGTTTCCAGAACACCCATGTACGTGCAGGTTTTCTAGAAATGAGCAGAAAGCCTTTCAGCAAGCAAAATTCTCTATTTGTAAAAAATTATCTTTTGAATGTTATTTGACTATTATGTTGGGTACAATATTGTGAGGCCTGCACAGAAGATATCATGCAGCTAATTGGGAAGCTGAATCTGGATTACAAAGTGATGTTTAGAACTTACTCTGTTTTGCAGGCATTACACCACAAAATTTTCATGTAGGTTGTAAGTGATCCTTAAAATATGAAGTGCACAAAGATTAGGGCACTGCTACCTTTTCCTTTTCTTTTTTTTTTAACTTTTGTCTCTTTTGACTGTTGTGAAGTGTGGACAATATTAGACATAAGTCTGTGTTGAAACTTTTTGTACAAAGTGCAGCTGGTTTAGTCCCAGTGAACTTAGTCTGCATCATCTGTATATAATTAATAAAATTGCAGACATGGTTTTCATTTGACTTATATTAAGGCCATCACTAGCACATAATTAAAAGGAGAGGAAGACATATTTAGATGTAGCTATCAGAACTCCAAAAGATATTTACAAAGTATGCCAGAAGTTGTGGCTTCAGCCTTGTTCTTTCAAACAGCTCGATTCATGTTTTCATTACACAATGAATTTTCAGTTGTCCTGGACAGAGTTTCTCTGTTTTCCAGGTTCTTAGAGAAGATTCTCCCTCCTAAATGGAGATGGATCTGAAACTAAAATGGGACAAAAAAGCTACAAGAGAGTCTGAAAAATATCTTCTAATGAGGGATTTAAAATGTATTTAGTTCCTCCAACTGAAGTTAAAAGATAATTTGTTGTACTATACAAGTATATAGTGTGCTATATGAAGACATAAGTGATGGAAGATCAGAAGACAGGAGGCCCTTTTTCTAAGCAAAGAAATCATAAATTAATCCATAAATAGATCTTTTAAAAAAAAGATTGGGTATAAATATAAAATATATTCTGCACATTAAACAGAAGCTGCAGCTTTGTAGGAACTACTGAATTTTTGTTTGTGGCTTGCTTTGCAAGGGATCAAACAAAAAGTGTGCTCACACTCAGTTGCTGCAATTAGCACTGCTACTGCAGCTCACTAGTGGGTTTTGTTCACAGCTGAGACTGTTGCAGTTGTTATGTCTGTGGTAGGGAAGGCCATGTTGGGATTCAAGCTAATACACTTCAGATTGTGGTTTCAAAGGAATGTACAAATAGCCACTGCTGTAGTTCAGCTGAGTAGCTGCAATGTGATGAGCTGTGGTAGCTTGCGTGTTAAGCCACGGTCCCAGAGACCTTTGGGGCTGTAAGATACTTTGGGGAAATGCCATGTTCTGTGAACTGCTGCCCTGTCATTCTTGCAGTTGATGTTAAATAATCATGTGCAGCCATTAGCAGTTTTCTGTCTTCAGGGAAGTTAATGTGCAGGAATCAAATATAGGAATTTGTTTCTGGACTGAGATCCACTGTAAATCTATACAGCAGACAATAAGAATTTCTTTGTTTCACAGATTTTTTTCTAGGAGGCATGTGCCAGGAAGCTAACTCAAACACTGTATATAAACATTATACAGGTGAACAAAATAGTGGGTTTTAAATTTAGTTCTAGTTTATTGTACAGAATCACAGAATGGGTCAAGGTTGGAAGGGACCACAGTGGGTCATCTGGTCCAACCTCTCTGCTCAAGCAGAGTTATCGTAGAGCACATTGCACAGTTCTTGAATATCTCCAGTGAGGGAGACTCCACAACCACTCTCGGCAAGCTCTTCTGGTGCACAGTCACCCACACAGCATAGAAGTTCTTCCTCATGTTCAAGTGGAACTTCCTGTGCATCAGTTTCTGCTCATTGCCTCTTGTCCTGTTGCTGGGCACCACTGAGCAGAGCCTGGTCCATCCTCTGACCCCTCCCTGCAGATACTGACAGACGTTGTTGAGGTCCCCTCTAAGTCGTCTCTTCTTGAAGCTGAACAGGCCCACCTTTCCCAGCATTTCCTCAAAAGAGAGATGCTCCAGTCCCTTAGTCATCTTTGCCACACTCTGCTGGACCCACTTCAGTAGCTCCATGTCTCTCCTGTACTGAGGAACCCAGAACTGGACACACCACTCCAGATGTGGCCTCACTGGGGCTGAGTTAGAGAGGCAGGATCACCTCCCTGACTGCTGGCAATGTTCTTCCTATTGCACCCCAGGACACCATTGGCCTTCTTGGCCACAAGGACACACTGCTGGCTCAAGGACAGCTTGTTGTCCACCAGGAGCCCTGGATCCTTTCAGGTCACCCGCAGTCTGTGCTGGTCCATGAGGTTATTCTTCCCCAGGTGCTGGACTCTTTATTTCAATTTCATACAGTTCTTCTCTGCCCATCTCTCCAACCTGTCAAGGTCCTTCTTAAAGGCTGCACAGCTCTCTGGGGTACCAGCCACTCCTCCCAGGAAAGTATTGGCCACTATTTTCCCACTGGAAAGAAGCCACATTATCTTTAGTTGCTTTATAAAATAAGGGAGTTTAGGCTCCATTTTGTAATGGGAAAACTAAGACCCAGAAATATGAAGTTACTTTCCCAGTACAAGCACACTCTTGTGGGGTCATTCAGTTCTCCATTCAGAGCACAGTCAGCTGGGTCATAGTGGATAACAGAACATATCCCCCCTATTTGAGCATTTTGGTTTGTTTAATGCTTTTCACAAATGTAATTGGGCAAAGCACAGCTAGCAAATAACCTTAATAAATATATTTTATTTTGTGTTCTACGGTTGAAGGTGATATAGCACACTACAGGAAACTTAGGGAAATGCCAGGATTTCTTTAAATAAGCGAAAATGTTTTATTTTGCACATTTTCATGAAATCTGTAGCAGTACTGCTACATATGTCATAACAAAAACAAAAGTAGGTTTTTAATATGATACGATTTTATTAGACAAATGAACTCAGTGCAGTCTTGGTCAAAGAGTTTATTAATGATAGCTTAGGTCCATCCCATCTCTATTATTATCTTTATAAGCTCAAGGAGATAATCTCATGGTTTAACTAACTCTTTTCTTTCAAGACTGCTACAGCAATGTTTTCTGTTCAAAATTACCGTGTTTACAATTACTAGGAGAGCCTAGGACATGGGTTTCCAAAGGAACAAGAGGTGCTGCCCCAGTAGCTTTCTAGCTTCAGGTTCATTCAAGCAAAAGGCTTTTCAAAAAGAAACTGAAGGGTGAATAGTCTTATGGCCCTGTTTTTGAGGACATCTACAGACAGTTATTGTTTTATTATTTATTATTATTTACAGTTATTGTTTTATTGCCTGACTAGTCCTGTTGCTTTTAGTAGGCCTGCTCCCAGGAGGAAAGTGGAGTGTGTTCATCAGGGGCTGTGGTGTTCCAATAAGCACACTGGCCATTTCCCTTTATTCTGCCCCTTCCCAAAATTAACTTTCAAAGTTTAGGAATGTTGTGAGAGTAGCATATAAATATGCAAGGGCTGCACAGACTTTATATCTCATTGAAAAATATGAGCTTCAGACTCCAGTATTATCAGTTTAGTTATGTTTGACTATAATTTTAAACTTCTTTAGCAGGCAAAACAAGGCCAAGATTGGGAACAGAAATCTAGGACCACTTGGCTGGATTTTTGTTTTTTAATGTTCTGTATGTTTGTGTGTTGTATTGTGCTGTTTACATTTATGTGCTATTCTAAATCCCAGCTGTTAGTTTTCATGCCTTTTGTGTGAGACATCTGCTTGCCATAGTAAGCAAAAATAAGTGAAGTAATGTTTGGATTATTATTGAGGAGCTTTTATGTGCAGTGTTGTACAACCACTTTTCTTCTTGTTTCTAAATGGAGGCTTTCTGTTGCACTGAAATAATTACAATGGTTTAATATTAGAAGTTTTTAAAATTTTTTTTGACATCTATCTGAAATATATTTTAGAAAAAGTTTTATAAGGACTGGTTATTTTGTTGGTGCTCATGTATCAAATTCAGTAGTCACTTGCTAATAGCTTTCAGTAGGGAAATTGAAAGTATGCAATACTCACTTGAACTTCTTCCTTTGTAATTAGCGATGTCTCTTTTTTCCTCGGGAGACTTTTGTTTCAGCTGTTGAGCTGTTTTTCAGAAAAGTCTGTGTTAAAGTGTTACCTGTCTGAAAAGAGATGGAAATTGCACCTGTCATATGAGTATATTCAGGAGAAAAGGTTTGTGAGGCCACAGCATGTGACAGATTGGAAACAGAATTGATGTCTCTGAAATGGCAGTGTCTTTTGCAGTGGCTCCCCAGTGTTTACCACAGTCTCCCCTTGGTGTTCCAGCATGTTGCCTTCTTAGTGTGCAACCCAGGATTACACCTTCAAATGCACTGTAATGCAGTTTTGGTATTTGGTCTAGACTTTGTGGCTTAGTCTTTATGCCATATAATTTATGCCTTCTGGTTTTTAATAGTAAAGGAATATTCATTTTTATAAAAGACAGTTCAAGTAGCGACACATTCTTCTTGTCCAGAAATGTTGCTGCTGCCAACCTGATGCAGTATTAATAAGAAAAGGCAGCAGGATAATCTATTATTTGCTTGCAGCTCTAAATCTGCATGACACTACCAAAACGGATCTGACAAAGAACAAAGAGTCTGCCTTAAAGAACTTAAGATCTAAAAAGCTCTAGTCAGGTTTAACAAGTGTCTTTTGCTTGTTATTGCCAATAGGTTTCAAGATTAAAAAAAAAAAAAATCAAGCAGGGGAGAACGTAGAGTAATTAGGGCTGTACTAAATACAGTGAAATTAGACTGGATAAAAGTATTAAAGCTGGATAAAAGTATTAAAGCTGGTGGTTTGGAGAGAAAGTTATGTAGAAGTAAGACATACTGATGTACGATCATGCAAAAGCATCAGACATACAAACAGACCACTAATTATGGAGGCTAAGATGGAAACATAGAACAAAATGTTGAATATATGGAGATATTGAAAATATTTGTCTAATTTATTAATTCTGTTTACTGTTTTGTTTGTTGTTTTTTTTTTGAAGAATAGCTTTAAATTGGTCTCCAGCACACTCAGTTTTACTACACATAATTTAGTGATGCTTTGTGAATTCAAACACATTCCTCTTTTCATTTTCATTGTTTTCTGTCTATTCTTTAGTTATCCATTTAAGTAAACAAGTCCAATCCAGGATTTTTTTCCAGCAAATAGCACTTGTGATGAGCAGTAGCCACAAACATAATTTATAGTCTGTGTGCAACACTGGAAGGAGTGGGCTTTTTTAGACAGAAATAGCAGCTTAGAGCCACACAAACTGCATAAAAATAAATCAGCAATACAGGCTAGTAAGTTTCTTCAGAGTTCTTAAAACTAATGTATTGTCCCATACACTTACTCCACAATACTGTAACTTAATGAGGAATTTATTTAAATGAAACCTGTAAAGAGGTTCCCAAATGTAAAACTCAGAAGAGAAACATCTTGGTTGTTTGTAACAGATTAAAGAGCATTGCAGTTTTAAGATACCTTGCATCCCACAACAAGAAGTGTATGAAAGTCCTGGTGGATGTTGATGGGTTACCTGAGAATATTTGTCCTGTGCACTTTGTCACTGTACCACTGTGTACAGTGTGAGCTTGCCTGGACTCAACAGAAGGGCTGCCAGTGTGACAGAAACTGGAATAGAACCATTCTCCAATGCCAAAAAGTATTTGGACTCCAGAAGGGATCCTGAAATCATGACTTTTGCAAAGACACCATGTTTTTAAAGGCAAGTTTTCTTTTTAAAAGGAATCTGTTATCAGTCAAAAACTATATGTGATTGCACACTGTATTAAGGACAGAGTAAAAACTATCATAATGTTCTGAGATATTCCTTATCAAATAAAGCCCAAATTTACTGAACTGCATAGAGCAGAGTAAGACAGAGGTCTCTTCTTTTGTGTCTGTTTATTTGAAATAAAAATGAATGGAATCAGCACAGCCTTTTCCACCCATCTCTGAGCGTCAACTTCCTTAAAGTGAATAGTGTCATAACTGTAGGATTTTTGTTATCTGCTTACATTTTTCAGTACAGCAACAAAAGTCCCTAACTTTCCTGGGAGAGAAGGGTTTCAAAGCCTGGATATCCCTCTGTAGTATCATTTTTAGAGTTCACTTTGATTAACTTATTAACTTCCTCTTAGAAAACCAAACAAACAGGAAAAAAAAAATAAAAAGGAAAGTCCTCCCATTCTGTGACTGGGCAGTACTGACTGTGAAATTTGTCTTTCTTCATCTAATCCTCTACCTGAAAGGCTATTTAAGTGACTGTTCTTTTTCAGGGAGAGCTGTTTCTTCTGTGTGCTAAGTGTCACACTTCTTTTAAGGCCGGGCAGCTCATGTTTTTAGAAGAGCTCTATTGTCTGTCAGTTATTATCATCCTCTTTTTAATCCTTGTTAATGTTGAGGTTAATTGGTGTAGCAGTATCTACCCTAGAGATTGCACTCCTTTCCTAATGTTTCCCTTTTTTTCCACTCTTCTCTTGAGAACTTTCCCTACATTATGCTGGTACTCTTCCAAGGGGAGTCCACACAGTTACAGCAAACCAGAATTGCAGGAAGGTGTCAGTAGAAAGGAAGCCAAAGGAGAGAAAATCTCATCTGCTAAGCCACATTGCTTTATTTTATGTTTCATCTGTTCTAAATAATCTTTAGGTATAGTTAAATGTTATCAGTGGTATTTTTAGCCTTAAATCTTTAATCATAATGAAATCATAATTTACCCAAAGTATATGAAAAAAGCAAATTTGTTGTGGTAGATGGCAGTCCTGTAGACAATCAGGTCCACTACAGGTGCAAGTGAGATATCTCCATGGACTGTGACAGAATTTCAGCCACTCTTGGAGATAAGAAATTTGACAGTATTTAAAAGTTCAATAGCAAAATGATAAATGGTATGGACAGCTTTAGTTTCATATTTGAAAAGTGAGAATTTGATAATAATAATAATTTTTTTTATAGGGTTGACTCTGATTGAGTCTAGACTTGATGAAATCACATTCCCAAACATACTGATGTCAAGCCTAAGGCCTGGATTTAGAGATTCTGTAAGGGTGAAAATGTGCAAGCTCTGTGAGAGTGCCAGAGTGAAATTTTGCTTTTGCTGAACTCTTGAGTGAAGGAGGAGGACGTGAAATATGTGAGAGCACTGATAGGAAGAATATTTCTAAGGGAAGGGTCAGTGACCACTAGTGGAGTGAGGAGTTATGGCACAGTTGCCATTAGGAGCTGAAGAATGAGTTAACAGTGATGAAATTCAAATTTTTATTTCCCAGTAGAGGGAAATTAAAGACACTGGATGTCAGAGAAGCAGAATGAAATAAAACTGACTGCACATAGTTTAAGACATTTTATAACAGCACATAACTAACCTATGGAAACCCTTTCAGAAAATACAGTGATTAGAAAGCTTAGTAAGAACAACAGCAGTAAACATTTATATTAACAGGTGTCTAGTTCAAAGTTTAGAAAATAAAGGCTTTAGGCTTTCAGTTATAAGCCAGCCCGCCACTGACAGAGCATTTCCCTCAAGGACTCATTATTTACAAGGTCTGATTTAGCTTATTGAAACTGAAGAGGTGGACATTATACGGTCAGTTTATTCCAGTCAGGCAATTCCCATATTGCATTCTGTTGGCACAGGAAACAGAATCTTCAAAAAAGAATTTCTCTCTGGATTGGAGGCCTAGGATAAGTACGCTCCACAACCTTTGCTTCCTTATTCATTCAGTTTGGACTGATACCAAAAGATTTCTGGAACTCTTTGTTGTCTGCCAGTAAAGAAATGATAGGCATAACCCTACAAAGCATGCTGTGGTTTTTTAGTATCTCATTAACCTGTTCAGCTTGGGAGGAATCATTAGAACAAAGCCACAGTAGCCTCTGTAAAGGAATGGGGAAATGATAGTTGTGTGCACTCCTGTGTTGCCAAGGCTTGTCTGTGACATTTGACACTGACCAGCACAGAACTTCTGGCGTGCCTTCAAGAATCCCTGCAGAAGTGGCTACATCCCTTAAACTCACGAGTGTTTCTGCATGAATGAGCACAAACTATTGAACTCAGAAGTGGAGTGGTTTCAGAGAAGTTGTGTGACTGTTATTACACCACTTAACCCCAGCTGCTATTTTCAGCGAGGCTTTCTGAGGGGTAATGTGGCTGCCTGATTTCTGGACTAGAATTAGATTGCTCCCAGCACTTTAGGAGAGCAGACAGTGCAAACATGATACCGTGCTGCTCATGTGGATCTGTCCGGAGTGTTCACAGCTGTTCATGGGTTGGACATAAACAGAAATGTGTGTACAATCCCCTTGAAAATATCCTTTTGTGTTTTTACAGCCACTGTTAGTCATACAGCTTTTTCAGGAAATCAATGAAGCTGGATAAATCTGTAGAAACTTGAATTTGTGGACTGAGGAAATGCCTCTTCATTGACCCGAGTGCTTATTTGTTGTTTTGAAATGTCTTTTTCTCTCTTTGCTAGAGTGCTGTCTGATGATGAAGGGCTCGGGGAATTTTACGTTAAAATAAGAATCCAAGAGCTCTTTGAAAGCCAGATGTGACATTAGCATCATACAGCTCTGAATAATTCTTTAAAATGGTTAAAATATTTTCTTAAGGCAAAGCATATTTAATGATTGCTCCCAGAGCCCTCAAGAAGTAGTATTCAAGGAGAAGACCAATACTTGCAATTTGTAAAAACAAACAAACAAACAAACAAAACCAACACGTGTTTCCAGAGTATCAGACAAAATCCTCAAGTAGATATGATTCAATATCTTGTTTTGTAGTCTCTCCGAGAAATCTAAAAGAGGAGATGATTATTAGGATAGTCACATGTAAAAATAGTGCCAGGTGCAGCAATTTAATTTGGCCCTGTATAACAGAACATGACAACACTCAAACACAAGAAGCTGTTTTAAAATTGAATGCAGTACCATTTATACATGATGAATCATTTAAAGGATTGTTATAGATTCCAATTAGTCTTGTCCATTAGTAATAAAAAAATATACTTAAAGCTAAAAGACAACCATTGTTAAATCAGGCAGGTAAGTAAATAGATCACCTAAACAACATTTAATTGATTCACAGCAATCTCATGTCTGCAGGCTATTATTGAAACAAAGAGCTTAGTAACTTTAGAAAGATGTCAGAGTTAGAAGAGTGAAAGTACCTAAACCAATTGAAATTATGGAAAAAATCTAATTTTGTTAAAACCAACTGCATTATGCAGTTCTTTTCTATTATACAGCTGTGAAAGTAGGTTGTATTTTCCTCTCAGACATCAGCAATAAATACTATTGGAAGCAGGATACCAGACCAAAAAAGAGAGATGCCAGTAACTTCTGCTGCCCTTTTCTGAGCATTCTTTCTAACTGGGCTTGCTCCAAAGCTTGCTTATAATTCTGAGGTTGAATCAGACTCTTTGCATCTCTTTCTAATCCAATCTAATGACTCCTGTACACAGCAGAAAAGTCAGTACACAGGCATATAAGTAGAGAATATTTATTAATATAACCCATTAATATAATCCATTTTGAGTTGGTTTCTCACGGGTTTTACTTGAAGTGAATTTCAGGTATTGATGATTACATTAATCTATGCGTAGGTTTTGCATGAGTTCAGAATGCTATTTGGCAAACTAAATTAACACATGACTTGCTCACATTTATAGCCTTTTGCAGTAGAAACTACCTACTGCTTAGTCTTAATCTTGAGAATTTAGGGATGATGGTGACTGAGTAAACAAATCTTACCATACCTTTGACTAAATGGCCTATCTTTATGTGCTTGCAACAGTTGGTACGGGAAATCTGTTTCTCCCTTCATTAATTACTTATACTAAAAGTAAAATATGTCCAGAAACAGTTCACAAAAGGTCTGACTTCATGTTCAGGCCATTTGTTTTATCTGTGGGTCAGGATCTGCCTATCCTGCTGTTGGCTGTAATCCACTCTAGAGTTTCGTCAGAATCCAACCACACACAGTAACCACTTCATGGAAATCACAAGATCTTTATGCCTTGAAGGAATAAAACAAACATTAGAGAAGGAAAAACACTGGGTAGGGCTGCATGAATGGTTTGAATTACGATAAATAGGTCGTGCATGTGACTGGTCAGTAACCATAATTTCATTTGGTTCACCTAGAAAAAAGAAGAATGGAGAAGAAGAGCAGCCAAAGCCCTCCCTCAGTAATCAGTACCGAATTGTTACACCCACATTCCAGTATAATATGGACTACAAGAAAGTTGGTAAATGTATAATTATAAACAACAAAAATTTTGAGGACAAAACAGGTAATGTTCTTCCTTTGAAGATACTCATTAAAGAGTGTAATCAATATGCATTTTCATTTTAGGACATGGAATTTTAATGAATGTATTTATCCTTTCTGATAAATAGCTGTTCCTAAAACTTTTCCTGTTCTTTAAAACTTATATTAGAGTAGCTCTTTTCAACTTCCTTGCAGTATATTTTTCAAAGACCACGTCTCCTTGCTCTACCAACTTCAAACTAAACCTTTATCCTGGAGTTTAAGACTGTGTTGTTAAAATTTGAACTTTGGCATCTGCAACCCATGTTATAAATTCTCTGTCCCTGAGCTACAGCTATGAGCTACAAAAGCTAATAGCTGTAGCTGTGCTCTGTTCACACTCCTGCATTTAACTTTTCAGACCACATACGGTTTCAAAGTGGACAGATACTTGTGTTATAATCAACTTTAGAGCTTGTTCCTATACACTTGGCAAACACACTGATTTGTTTTCTGCAAAGATTGTGTATCAGTTCTTTTTACTGGGTATCATAGGGACTCTTTTCAACAGTTTTTCCGTGGGGTGCTGTATTCCTCTGTTACTGCATAACCAAAAGGAGATGAACCATCCACAGAGGTCAATGTTGCAAGGTGCTGGAGGCACGCCAGCGTTTTTCAGGATAAGATATGTGTTTACGCTGAACCTTACATTATTTTTAAAATCTCACAATTTGTTCTCCTTGCTGTGAGAGGATTGTTTTAAAAACATGTCACCATGACATTGTTTAGGTTTACCAATTATAAACCTAAAAATTTACCTTCAAACACGTGAATTATTTTGGGTTGTATAATGCGCAGTCAACCGTATTCCTTGTTGTCCGGCAGGAATGGGTACACGCAATGGCACCGATAAAGATGCTGGAGACCTGGCTAAGAGTTTTAAAAACCTGGGGTTTGAGGTTCAGATCTACCATGACCGAAGCCGTGATGCTATGGAGAAATTACTGAAGGAAGGTAACAATTTAGAATCATACAATAATTTAGAGTGGAAAAGACCTCTGGAAGTCACTGAATCTACTGCCTGCTCAAAGAAGGTTACAGTAGAACAAATTGCTTAAGCCCCACACATACAATTTTCTGTACAGAAGGATTTGGTTTCCTCCAGCATCAATTCAGAAATGTACAGTATTCTTCTGAAGCACCTGTCCTGGATGTCAGGTGAAGAGCCTTGTCGTATGAGATAGTGAATCCAGCCTGTTGATTCCAGTGAGCTAGACTCAGAGTCAAGTAAAGGATGTACCCTTGTATTCAAAGTACTCATCACATTTTAAAAACTGGGTTGTGTCATCTTTGTCCACTTCTTCTCCTGCCTTCCAGTAGAGTCCCAATGTACATTTAGTAAATGTGTTTGCTGAATATAATTGTCATTTAAAATGTTGCTGCCTTTTGACTAAGAAGGATTTGATTTTTAGTTGCTGAGGAGAATCACAGTGATGCCGCTTGTTTTGCCTGTATCCTTCTGAGCCATGGGGAAGAAGGACTCATCTATGGCACAGATGGACCCATGGCTATCAAGAGTTTGACTGCGCTGTTCAGAGGAGACAAGTGTAAAAGCCTTATAGGCAAACCCAAATTATTTTTCATTCAGGTAATAGCCCTAAGGTAAACATAGTATCCTACTGCTGCAGTGGGGAAAACATGCTCTGTTGGTTGTCTGCTCTAGAAGAGCCCTGTGGGTTAATTTACGGAATGTTGCTGGAGGTGTTGCAAAAAAACATGTGTTGTCTATGGGTGACTTGTATTGTTTGTTTATAAAAGGTAATTTATATACAAGATTCACAGATGTAAAGAACATTATCACTGTAATTTGGTATGTGGTTTCTCTTGGTAATATATGAACTTCAAAGCAGGAAGATAAACTCCTCTTTTGCAGAGAGGGCTAAGGGCAATACATGATTATCAATAGCAATAATACTGTCCAAGTCTCTTTGAATTATGGTTGCCTCTACAAATCACTGAATTCTGCTAAAAGAAATATTTTTCGCTTCCTCAGTAGCCTAAAAATTTATATTGCATTTTTAAATTATCATATAATAATTGCATATTGGTTAAACTTATAAAGACCTCCCTTTCAAACTATTAACTGACATACCACAGGGATGAAGTCTCTTTTTTTATCATAGTATTATGTATGTATGGGAGTTACAGCAGATTTGGTTTTCCCTAAGCTGTTCCATCAATTAATCCTCAACCTCGAAGTGAAAACTGTGTCTGTTTTAGACTCTTCATACTACTAAAATGATGTTTCTCTTAAGTTTGGAATGATTACTTCATAGCCTTTAAAATTATCTTAATAAAGGCGACCAACCCTGTTACATAAGCCAGTCAGATTGTTATTCTTTTGCAAGAGCTGTCAGTCAAAGCTGCTGATCAACAGCTGAAACTTAACAACCTGGACTGCTGTCCCAGTGTGACCTTTAGCTAAACCCATGATTAAGAGAAAATTAAAAATAAAAAAAAAAAAAAAAGAAAAATATTAAAAATGCAATATATTTGAAATGGGTGGTCAAACACTAGAACTGGTTGCCCACACTGTAGGGCCTGTGGAGATATTCCAAACCCAGTTGTACATGCACTTGGACAGCTGTAGCTGACCCTGATTGAGAAGAGGGGAATGGGACTAGATGCTCTCAGGCTGTGATTTTGTGAATTGCAGTGCTTCAGCAGTGCAAGTCAGGAACCAACCACAGTGTGTAACCCACTGTAAAGCAAATGGCCAGAAGTCACACTGCACAAAACATTATGTAATCATTGAGTTCTGAGAACAACTCCAGACTAGTAAAGTTAATCATGGTTAGAATAAACTAATGCTGCCTTGGCACTGTGACAAACACCTCAACAAAGAGCCTCAACAGCTTTACCTCCCTTTACTGTATGGGATGTATATTTTAACATGGTTAAGCCAGTAACTTTGTCACTGAACAAGTAGTTATCCCCCAGAATTGCATTTCTGCTTCTAGTACATGCAAAGTGCTGTTTAAAACTGGATCTGCCAAAAATACTGATGAATACTTATTGTTGTAACACCTTTTTTCTCCTTATTGGACAAATTCTTATTTGTCTTCTCTGTTTTCAGGCATGCAGAGGCTCTGAATTTGATGAAGGTATACAAACTGACTCTGGACCTGCAAATGACACACTGGAAACAGATGCCAACCCAAGATACAAAATCCCAGTAGAAGCAGATTTCCTGTTTGCATATTCCACTGTGCCAGGTAAAGAAAAGAGGGTCACAGTGGAGGTAGAAGCCAATCATCCATATGATGGACCCTCATTGATGACACGTTGTACATTGATGGACAAAACACAAAGGCCCAGGTACATTGGGCCAGCGTGTTGTGTCCACCCCTTTTACACTGGCTGCATAGAAAATGGGAGATTATAGATGGCAAAGACAATGCTGTTTGCTCAGAATCCTGCCCTTCCATGTCCCAGTTCAGTAAGTACGTTGAATATGTGACGAAGGCAGGAAGAGGAACTGTTACAGCACAAAACTTGTTGTTAGAGAGGAAACCCATGAAATCTTCTCACAGTTTCCCAAATGCCAAAATGTAGAATGGTACTTCAGTAGTGTGAGGTTTGGAGGGTTAATACACATTATTCTCAACTCTAATGAAGTAGGGTATGTGACACAAATGCTAAGAGTTAAGCTTTCTTTGTATGCATTTTTAATCTTTGCCCAGAACCTTTCACACAAAAGAGCAAAAATAATCCCATGCACTTTCTTACTTGTCTTTCCTGTAAGGTTATTACTCCTGGAGAAACCCTGGAAGAGGCTCCTGGTTTGTGCAGTCTTTGTGCTCTGTGCTAAATGAGCATGGAAAACAACTGGAGATCATGCAGATCCTCACACGGGTCAACTATGTGGTTGCCACCAATTTTGAATCCCAGTCGGATGATCCACGCTTCAGTGAGAAGAAGCAGATTCCCTGCGTGGTCTCTATGCTCACAAAGGAACTTTACTTCTGAAAGTGTATTTTAATGCAGGCAGGGATGACAGATCAGGGTATGGTGTTGGGTGGAGATTTGATTATAAACAGGAGTAAACGCATTTTTAATAACAGAAATGTAATAACACTAGATTTTTATATTGTGTAAGCTCGAGTGTCTGGTGGATGGACAATATGCAGTATTTTAAAGAAGTAAATTCTGGGGGACAGCCTGACAGCTATTAGATAGCATATGGTTGACTGCACATTACACAACTCAAAAGTATTGCATCTTGATTTCCCTTAGTGGGGCTGTCATGATTTATGGCTACTAAGGAAGTTCTGAGAATCACCTTCCTGACCCATAAAGGTTTTTCCCAGAAAGCATATTTAAATTAAGAATAAAACAAAAATTCATGAGACTCCTTCCTTTTACTGGTAGCTCATGGAACCATAACCTCCTCGGAAATTTCCAAAGACCATGAAATTATGGGTATGTCCAGTGACAAACAGTTTGTAGCTATTTAAAAGGGTGTTTCTTAGTCTAATATATTCATTTCCTTTTAATGAACATTAGTATTGAAGGCTAATGGTTGCTCTGTGCTTAACCTGGAAGTCAATTTACTTAGTTGTCACTTTAGCATAAGATGAATATATAAAATAATCAATATTTATAAATTATTTACCTGACCAATATGGAAATGTAACAAATAGAAAAATCAAATTGGCCAACTTTAATTGGATCGTGCCTTATTAAAGTGCCATTATAAAGATTTTTGCCTTGCAAATGACAATTGACTGATAGAATGATCTGAAACAGTGGTATTGCAATTTTTCTGCTTGCAGAAAGGGGAATGTCTGCTTTTGGATTCAGAATTTTTGAACAAACAGAAGGTTAATGACAAGGCTTTGTTGTAAAACATTAAAATTTAATGTTGAAATGATAGAATTATATGTTCCAGTAACAAATGTATGTTTAGATTTAACTTCTATTTGTGAGGAGTTTTGCCAAAACTGTGAATGCTTACTTGAATCAAAAACCAGAAGTGCCTTCTTAGTTACTGTATGGTCTTGGTTTTGTGTTCCAGAGTTATGTTGGTGATGTTTATATTCCTACTTTTTATATGCTCTTTATAGTTGGTAGCTAGCTCACAAAAGTGAATTTAATGATTTGGTTAAACTGATAAATGATGAGTTGTTCGCTCCTTTCCCAGTTAATGTACTCTATACTCTTTTGCAATCCTCTAAGAAGACAAGTGCCTACTGTTAATGCCAAGTTACCAAATTGTTAAGTTTATTTTCTTACAAATACTGTGACATAGTGAGACATATATTTTTTTCATAAGTCAAATTTATAGTTGTTTAAATTAAATAAATGGTTGTTTTATGAACATATTGAGCATGAGATCAATAAAGGCCTTTTTTTTAAAAAAAATTTCCTGTGAATATCTGCATGTTTGTCACTCAGTCTGATGAAGTGAAAACCAACCAAAGTACATCCCAGTACCTTTCTCATTCAAGAATGCCGATGGCATCTTTTCAAGTGGAGGTTTAGGGTCAGTTGAAAGGTAGGAAAGTAACTTGGCGTAGCTTGGGCAGGCCAAATCCTCCCTTAGGGTAAACCAAAGTTACTGAAAATATTTTAAGAGAAATACCCTGTTCTACCAGTGATCTACCATTATGCCCTTTATACAGTAAATTGTACAGTGGTGTAGCAGTGGATATGAAAATATTCATCCCATTACTTCTGGCAAATAGCTCCATCTTAAACTATTTTGTGGCCTTAGCAATATTAATGGTTTACCATGAGAAATGAGTCCAGTCAACATTTCAGTATTGGTTACTTCTGTGGAAGCTCTTTCATGTCTTTACAGTTCATTAGTGTTTATTTGCTTTTAAGCTTCTGTTAACACTATTCCAGTGTTTCTAAAACTATCCTTTTATTCAGATACACTGTAGCTCTGAAGCCAGGGAGTCTTGGGAACAATAAAGGAGCAAGTAGGGTCTCAGAAACAGGTCAGTAACTTTTTTCATAATGTCAATATGTAACAGCCTAACAGGTAAGGAACATGTTTCCTCTTGTGTGGTGCTTTTTTCTTAAAGGTTCTTTGAGAATGGTGTTTTATTTTTAAAAAGCTTTAACAAATTTATCTCAGCTCGGAAGCATTGGGGAGCTATAAAAATTACTAAAAATAGTCCCTGGTCAAGCCTACAAGGGAAGAATCGGAGTTAACAATAACTCTATGAGTAAGAAAACTATTTTCCTTGCTGGACTTGTCTAAAGGAAAAAGGAAAAAAAAATCTATATAAAAAAAAAAGGTTGGCAGCACGAGCCTATGTCGGATTTTGTTATACATTTACTGTGATGGACTCTAAATGAGAGCAACTTGGGACTTTCCAACTAATAGGAGAAAAAGTAGCTGTATAAGAAGCTAGGAATGTTATTTGAAGCTCTTCAGTGCTCTAACGTGGCAAGCCAACAAGGCACTCTCAGTGTTTGCAAGAGCTTTCCTGGCAGACCAAAGGTTTCCTGGAAAAAGCTGATGGTGTGGCACAGAGGAGCACAGCAATTCTACCTGCTGGCTGACAACAAAAGGAAGAAATGGAGGCTGTATCTTAACCTTCGGGCTAGTTCTAGGATATGAGATATACAAACATCAGCAAAAAATACACAAAGACCCTGCCGGAGAGGAAAGCACCTTGGAAAGATAACTTAGAGTGGTAGTGAAAGAGAAAAACATTCCCTTGTGTCAGGACCAGTGTCTCTGCTAGATGGAACATTACTTTAGATCAAAAAACCATTAATATTACTTAAGAAGAAAATTTCCTATTGACAGACATCACCTCTGACTGGAGGTGTTTACATGTTGGGGGCTGTGCCAACTCAGGAGCCTGAAGAAACCTGTCCAGAATGGCTCTTTTACTCAAACAAGGCCAGGTAGCTGAATACTAACTTAAAAGCTGTAGGGCATTTTAGCTTCTTTTTTCCTGATCAAATTTAGAACTATTTTCTATCTAAAAGCAATTCCCTTTTTCAATCCCTGCAGGATTAGCCAAATGGTTTACTGTGTAAAACCACTATCATTAATGTTAGCTGAGTGTTTCTGGAGAGATTCCCCAAAAATTCGTTTATTATAACCAAAACTTACACTGACCTTACAATGAAGTAGACTGCCATGATATAGGCAGCACAGAAAATTGTGCTTCACTATTGTACGATTTAGAAAGTGTCGTTCTTTAAATCTGAAGTTGACTACATTTTATGATGCTTTTATGATTTTTCAGAGTTCTTAATGTTACTTTATCTTCTAGTTATGGATGGATATTATGCCTTAGACACAGCTGAGGGGAAATGAAGGGACTGTTCAGAAAGCTGAACCAACAGAAACAAGCTGTCTCCAGGGTTTTTTCTGTATGGGAGACATTTATCACTGCCTCAAATGTTTGTATTTTTCATTGCTTGTAAGTGAATAATAATCTTCTGGATTTCCCCTCTCCAGAACAGTCTTTAATTTGCTTCCCATGCAGAAAGAGGCATTTCCTTGTGGGTCATATTTCAGGATGTTTGTATTTCTTCATGGACTATAAGAAGGCAGTCACAATGCAGGGAAAGGACACATTATGTTTTGCTGCAGGAGGCGATACTGGAATCTGGATATACCTTAAGGTGTATTTCCCTAAAACCTTCTTCATCATGAAGTCATTTTGCCTGTAAGTATTAACACAGGTTGTTTATCTGATCTTGGTATTATGTTTTTTAAGTTTTATGGTAGCTTACATCTTAAAAATTTAAATTATTTTATTTGCGTTTTGACTGAATTCTCTCATTGCATTTCAAAAGGTTTGAAGTGATCAGATATCTTAATGCCAGGCATACAAAAATCTGTGGGGGTATAATTATGGAATTGGCATTATCTATTTTGAAATAGACATAACCTATTTAAAATGTTGCTTTCTGTTGAAAAGACAAATGTAGCAGTTAAAAACTTTTCCTCCAAAAATGCAGAGTGAGATAGCACAACTGTAACCTCCTGGGTGTTTGTCTTCCCACCTGCAAATCTTGACTTTTGCTGACATCCAGAGGCGACTTTTATCCTGTCATAGATTCTTGGAACACTGTTTTGTAATTATTGCATCATTTTCCAGTCGAGGTAACTCTGTCAATCACATTGAATAGAATAATACATTGCTTTTCATTGCAACCCTGGGCGTGTGCCTCTGCTACTGGCACTAGCAAACTGACTTTGTGTGGAGTCATTTTTAGCTTTGGAAATTCCTTCTTTGAGTTGTTTTTTAGTTGGGTTTTGGTTTGGGGGTTTTTTTGTAGCCATTAGATGAAAACCCTAGAAGTAAATTTTTATAACAGTTTATCACAGCCTTTGTACAATAAATCTTTCTCACAAAAAGGCAAAAACTGCTAAGGTTTCCCTAAAAAAAAAAACTCCAAAAGTACAGGCAGAAATGTTCTGCTGAAACAGAAGCAAAGGAAAGCCCTTAAATCTCTCACTCCAGCCAGGGAGCTCAGCAAGAACCAGAGAACAGCAAATTTGCAATCCTTCACATGTTCCTGGGAGAAGCTCTGCAGCTTCAGGTGGCACATGTGGGTCTGTGTAACCTCCTTGTAGCAAACAGACAACTTCCAGCCAAGATTTGATTTTGCAAGGAATTTTGGGGTAAGAAAAAGGGAAACTTTTGAAAAGATATTGTATTAAGAATACTACAGACTTGAAAGTTATTACAATTGCCATAGTATTATTATTGTATTTTCTGCATAGACTTCAAACTCTCTGGGCCAAGCTCTGCCAGTTTTATATGGGACTCTTCACACTGGCAAAGCAGTGTCAGAATCATATGTGGATGCAGTATTCCTAGGTTACAGGTGTTGTGTCTTGTGCAAAAGAAAGGGCAAAATAAAGTTCAGGTTGCAGCTCTCACCATTTCTAGGCAAATGATCTCTTTGACCTATATAAATATATATTTATTATTTGCAATTTTATTATTACATTATAATAAATATATTTTAGCATATAATGTATAATTTAATCTATAGAAATATTATGTGTAATAAATATTATAATTATACATATGGTTTATTAGGTATTTTCCTATGGTTATTTTATACAATTAAATCATCAGTATGAAAATTAACACTTGTAAGATATTTGCTATTTTCTCAGCAGCAACTGTGTGTGTAGTGAAATACTGCTCAGCAGCAAGCAAAGTGAAAGGAATTAGCTTCAGTATCTTTGTTCTCTTTACTATTTGGTGGAAGAAACCATCGGGATGGCTTCTACAAATAAAAGAAATTCTGCAGGTACAAAATTTGGTTTACTAAGTTTTGTCAGTAGTAAGGCTGAGTTAGGTTTCAGTCCATTCTTATCAATGTATGATGCCATTCTCTTTGCCCTCCAGCTGTGAAGGATTTTGTGGCAAACAGTAGGTGAAAAACAGAGGGAAATAGCATACTAAGAAATGTTAAGATCTCATCTGGACTTACACTGTGTGATCATTCTGCCCCTCTACTTCCTTCTTTAAAGTCATGCAGTATTTCCCTTTATAGCAGAATTTTTCTTGTCCCTGACGAAGACTGACAGTTGTTAAAAATGTTAAAAATGTTAAAATCCTTAAAAATTAACTGAGAACTGGAAGGTACAGTCAGTACCTCCAAGGCACTGGTGATGAAGCCTTGCCTCCACTTAAGACCACAAAGTTTGTTCCTGTTGAATTTCCCAGCAGTTATGCATGTTGTCTACTATTCTTTACTAGAAGATCCAACTTGAGGTTGCCTGTGTTCCTTTCAGTCACTGGTTTCTTAAAAAATCTTAATATACCATACATGTTTACAGCTTAAAAAATTGAATGAAATTGCCACTGTTTTTGTTGTGTTAAAGTGCATTTTGATCAGAAATCCACCAGTAATTAAAAAATGTGAATCTTAAACCATAGCTGGTCACAAAG
>JAWWES010000169.1:28227313-28244978 GCA_035583135.1 Lophotriccus pileatus
TGTGTTTACTGTCTTTCAGATCACTAATTATAAAGCTAAATAAGACCGGACTCAAAAGGTTAGATAAGACCATTTAAAGAAGACAGAGGCTCATGATATTTTCTGAGCCCTTTACATTTTCACTGTCATTTGCTTACAGTCTGTGTCAGCTGTCAGCTGTAAAATTAATATCAGGGAAGCAGGGCCTGGCCCTGTATTTTATAGCCTTGATTCGTGTTTCTCTTCTCTAATTGTAATATGGTTTATGGCCATTTAAGCACAGAAACCCAGCCCCCAGCAACAATTTCCAGTTCAAGCAGGTCTTTCTAAGAGGTTAATTGGCAACAAATTAAGTAATGGTGCTGTTCATTTCTTTTTGATTAGGGAGAATTCAAAATACATTTTGCCCTGAAGGTGAAGTCTGCAAGCACGGATTCCTCATCAAATCACCACCTCTTCAACTTTTCAGCTCACAGGTATACCAGCACAGATTAGTCGTATTTCAGCAATCCTTCAACAAGCAGCTGTTTTATCTGCTATCCTGAATTTTAACCAGAGACAAATTGCTTTCTCTTTGGCAGAATTCCTGGAAAAGGCGTCTTTTCATCCTGTCCAAATCCAGCAAGGGGAATTACATACTGAAGTATCTAAAAGGCCAACATGTGAAAGGCTCCATAGCTGTTGATCGGTATGTAACTCAAATGCATCACCTTTTTTTTATTTTAAGTCATGCTCTTCAATGGCCACTGATTGTACAGACACTTTTTCCTGACTTAGGTTCCTGATTCAAATCTTGCTGAAGTCCAGAAAGGAGTCCTGTGAGCTTTTGTGGGTTTTGGGTGCAGCTTACAGTATGTAGAAGCAAAAAATCCTCAATTGCTCTATTAAAATTTAATACATTTATGTGAGTGATCATGGTGAGGTGGTATCTGCAAACCAGACATCTTGGCTCCATGACCCCCAAGGCCGTATTCCTGCAGCAGAAGATCTTTTATCTCCTGTGAGGACAGTGCTATGGATTCATTCGCATGTGAATAAGGATTGGCTATGCCCCTCTTACCTGCAACACACAACCTTTCCCTACTTTCAGCTTCACAAAGGTGCTTTGCAGGTTGTGCAGAGGTCTCCTGACTTTCATATGGCCCTTTGGGCTGGTGCTGGTGCCCGAATGCCTCTTACTCTGCTAAGAAATTGCTCTGCTTGGCTTATTCAGGTTGGTCATTTCATGCCTCTCAGCACAGTGCCTGCTGCAGCAAGACTGGGTGTCACTGGCTTTGTACTGGCACCCTTTACCATGTCACAGGTGGTGTGAGACACTTGGAAGGGGAACAGAAAATGTAAAGATTTTACCCATCAGACCTGAGCTTAATACTCTAGGTTCCTGGGATTGTTCAGCATGGAGGTCACTGAACCACATTGCTGTTGCGCTTCTTCCATTAAATGGATTTACTTTGCGAAGCTCTCAAAAATATTGCAGCTCGCTCAGTGGTTTGTGGTTACATTATTACCATCATTATTGTTGTTATTATTTTTATTAACATCTTGGAAGTTAATGGGAGTAATGCTTCAAGTATCCATTAAGAGTACTTCTGTTCCCTTTCCCCTCCATTAAAACACTATTAATATACAACTAGTTTCAAATTAAATTTATTGGTTTATAGTGGTTAAAAAACTTCTTCAAGAAGTTTTTCTTCCTATCATTTCTTTTCAAGGTTCTATGTTAGACTGACAGCCTGTTTTTCCAGAAATGAGGATCCAAAATCTGAACATTTGCAAAAGTTGATTTAATTCCTTTTTTGCTTGGAAGTTTTCTTCATTGAAAGGCCGTCTGTTTTGAATGTTTGTGCTTATTTTCTTGAGAATTTTTTCTGTGCAAAAATGTTTATCTCTTCCCATGCAGATCTCATCATACTATGCTGTGCTCAGAGTAAAATATGCTCTTACAGACATGTATGTGGGGGAGTGTGGGGGGGTATATTTGTACCTATGTATGTATATCTGTATAGGATGTTTCATATGCTTATCTTAACAGAATCATAAGTATTGAACTTGGCATAAGAAATTTTGAGATTATGGAAACAGTGAGGAGGATGTTTAAATGCCTTCCTGAGCAGGTGATGTCCATCACTACTGGAAACAGGTGTTACTACCTCATTGGGAACAGCAGGTAGGCATAGCAAGATGTGCAAATGCAGTATGGCATTACAGTTAAGCCAATGGAACACTAAGCTGCTGCCCCAAGGCAAGGTCCTGCCCCTTCACAGCCGCTCCCTTCCCTTCCTGTGTCTCAGCTACTGGTGGCACAGCTCTGGGATGAAATGATTCAGCTGTTTGATCCAATAGAAAAGAGCTCTTTTCTATGTAATTTCCCCCCTCCCCCTGTGGCTGATTTAATTTTTTGCTGGTTCAGACAGGTGATCTAAACCTTCCCTGCAGCCACACTGTTACATCCAACATGTGAAAGTAGGGGGAACATGGGGCTGAGAATGGGGATGGCAATGGTGGTACATCAGTGTGGCAGTGCCATTTCAAACTGTACCAGTTAAAGGTCAAGAAAGAGCACAGAGACCTTTGTCTTCTCACCCAGCATCTCCTGGGACTTAGAAAAGCTTCTGCTCCTTATGGATAAATCACAGGAAATAATATTGCCTGAAAAGTAGGTTATTAATCAAGGGAAGCAGATTGAAGGCAGAAGTTCTCCCGAGGGAAAACACATCCCAGAAGTACTGACTGGGGCCTTTGCTGCAGCAGGGTGGCATGTTCCCTGCTTTCCCAGGCTGCTGAAGACTCAGACTTTTTCAGTCCTCAGCAGGGGCAGAAACTGCTTCTGTCGAGGTGATGAGCCAAAGCTCAGTTAGGCGAGGGAGGATATTTGTCACACTGCTCCTGTGCTGCTGCTTCTCAGCTTCTCTTCAGTTTCCCAGTCACGAGTGTGTCAGGGGGTTTTTTTTGCCTTTATGCAGAAGAGCAGCTGATGTGTGAAATTCTGATAAGCACAGAAGAAAAACACATACCTGAGTGCTACTTGAGCGTGCCACCCAACGCCTTTCCCCAAGGCTCTGCTCTCACACCCCGTGCTCAGTGGGAAGCATTCCAGAATTAATCCAACTAAATACACCGCAAGCATGAAACAGGGCTCCAGGGGTCCTTCCATGGCATGTTTCTCATCCTCCTTGCCCAAAAGCATTCCCAAGCCTTGTTAGCTCTCTTTGAGGCAGGACTCAGCAGAGCAGCCTCACACACAGTAAAGAGAGCAGGAAGCACCATCCCACCTCTCCGTGTCTCTTGCAGCCCCCCTGCAAAACTTTTAGTTGCCAGCCTTGGGCTGCACCTCTGTGAGGTCAAACTTTGCCATCTGGCTGTGACCACCCGAGCAGTCCCTCTTAAAAGAAAGGTGCAGTTATTTTTAGCCCCATAGGAAGAGGTGTGGAGACAAATGGATTTTCCCTGTGTGTTACCTGTCAGAAAGTTTTCATTTCTTGTGTTCCAACCTACAGGCAGGAAACAGAGGACTGGGTGACTCTGATATCTTCAATCTGCAGGGAGGACAAACAAGGTGGATGCTGCCCTCAGGTGACATTTTACTGTATTTGATTTTAATTAAAAAAAAAAAAAAAAAAGCATGCTTCTATTTTCATTAGAAAACTGCAAAGGAATTTTCCTGATTTTTTGCTCTGCAACTTGGCGCTGGCCTTGATTATTCAGAAATTCATTTTACTTACATCCCTGCAGCTTCTAGTCAGCTCAAAGTGCCAGAAGGGCAAATTTATGTCTCCCTGAAAAATGTGATGTAGACAACCTCTCTGAGCCTTTAGAAGTAAAAAGTGTACTAGCAGGATGTATTGGTGCATTGTGGACCACACCCATCAGGTGCCTGTTCTCTTAAACTGCTGTTACCTTATTTCTAGAACCAGGATCTTCCAAATCCAGAAGTCAGAAGCCGGCCCTCCTCCTTGCCACTATTCTTAAATTCCATAGATACGACCAGTTTCACGGAAAGGCAAAGCTGCCAGAAGGTAAACAGATTAGCCATCCTTAATAATGAGTCTGTGCCTAGGGCTGACTGTGAAATTTCATTTGTATAGTTGCTTTTTTACATCAGAAGTTCTTCAGATCTTCTTCAGTGAGTACCTGGGTGGTCTGTTCTGCTCTCTGGTGGGGGTTCCTGAGTAGGACCTGGGCGACAACATCAGAGGGTCCCCACGAAGGAAATACTTTTGAGTAATATCTGCATATAAGTAAAGGCAGTGAGGAATTATATTCATTGGTTGAATAAACTGACTGGCAAAGATTCCTGGGCGTGAATTAAGACTCTGAAGATTTGCTTTGACATACCTTGTCATGGCAAAGGCATGTGATGATTGTCTTGGCAGCTTCTAGCCACATTCCTCCTGTTTTGTAATTGTGCTTCTCTTTGCCTCTCCCATTCCAGGCTTAGAGGGGAGTTCAGGTCCAGTTCCTCTGTGCCTTACAGATTTTCCCCTCAGTATTAAAATAGAAAGGAAGGAAAGTACTGCTGCTGTCCCCAAGCAGTTGCAGTCCCCATCCCCTGGTAACAGCCAAGGAGTTGTTGGGTTTCTCTAGTCACAAAGCTGTGTGTAAATGGCCCAGCTAGAGGAAGATGAATGCAGGTGAAGCACCTCCCCTGCGTCTTTATGAGGAATCAACTTTTTTCTTTGCTATTCAGGAGAATGGGTGGTCAGAAGACAAGAACAGGCCTTATTCAGATCCTGGCCCTCATCAAGCTCAGTGTGACTCACCAAGAGGAGTGTTTCCAAGCCTGGTGAGCAGAAAACAATCAAACAGCTCTTGCCTTGTTCAGTCTGCAGAAATGACTATTGGCTTTTATCTCACCTGGGTATCTGTGACTATAGGTTATCCACCTGCTTTCCCAGTGCATTGAGTTGGTTTTCACTATGAAAGTTGCCTAGATATTTAGTCTGTTTTCTTATTTAGCGTTGAAAATAATCGTCTAAGAACTTGCTTGAAATACCCGGTTTGTTTTTGGAGGCAGAGTTTCCGTACAGCAACTGCAACTTATGGCAGCTCTCACAAACTTGATGAAGAAAACTCAGAAGCTGCACTGATTGAGGATTTGACTCTCCCATCACATTTCTCAGCTGTGCCATAGTTGTTCCTAAATGGTTTATTTCTTCAGCCTTTGCCAGTAGCAATTGAGTCAATTGTAACTGAACTACAAAACAAGGGCTTGCTAAATTGAGGCACACCTCAGAACTGACCTTCTGTCAGCAAAAATATGACTTCAAGTAATTTCACTTCCATATTTGGCAGGAATGATTTGGAAAGATAAAGTATGAATATTATCATGCATTACTGTCTAAATGTTCTGACCTGTGTTCCCTGAACAAGTGCCTGCAGCAGTTTTCCTCTGTTGTGTTATTACTGCCTTTGCAGCAGAGTCGAGAGGACAGAAGGCACAACCAAGACTTATCACACCAGTTTGCAGTTTAAACCCATCTTTATTGACAGTTTATGCACTGGACTGTGATCTGGGGTAGCTGAGATACAGGGCAAAGACTGTTCTGCTATATAGCTAATAGGGTGGTAAATCATGCTGCAATCACCATCCTTGTATACAGTCTGGCAGCAATATGTATGAGATAATACAGCTAAATATAGTGCAAAGAAGTGAAAATAGCTGAAACTACATTGCCATGCCATGGCAGTCAGCATAGCTCAGCTGATGCACAGTATTTTATAAAGCTGCAGTAATTTGATTGTGATTCTGAGCTCTGAAATGCATTAAGTTAACCCTTGGTCTGATTTTAACTGCTCCATTTGCATTTGTGTCTCTTTCTTATGTATGCCTTTTCTGTCTTATTCATTAATTCTTCTCATACTTACAATGCTTCAGAGAGCATATATTACTTGCAGCTGTTCTGGCTAAGACAGATTGACCATGAGGGTTAAAAGAAGGAATTTGGATTTTACCTTTCTATCCTAAGCAGAGGGAATAGCAGGAAGCTCATATTTCTGGTTTGGCACGTGTGAAAATAAATAACCTTGTTGTACAGAGAACAAGAAACAAAAATGTTTGTTCATTCGATAAAAATATTTCACTTGCCTCATAAGTTTAGGTTCTGCTAACATCTCCAGACCTATTCTCTGCTCAGTGACATCTAGACAACTGACTTCCTGATTAATCCCTTGTATTTACTTCCTTTTAGAAGAATGACTTCCCATTCCAAACATCTGATGCATTTTGCTTTTTATCGGTGGTTCCCTCATGCAGGCCCAGATCTTGAGAACTTTGTTCAGTAGTTGTTACTCATGCAAAAGGGCCTCTCCACGTCAGTGAGTCTAGTCATGCTGGCAGAGACCCTGGAGAGGTCTGGGGACCTGGCTCCTTTTCAACCCACACTTTGAAGCTACCAAAGCCCGTCTGACTCAGCAATTCAGCATCAGCTGTTTTGATACACAGCTTTCAATATCTAAAATATGTCAAAATAAAGTTCCCTGACTTACATCACCCTGTGCCTAGGCACCCTTGTTGGGATCTGTTACACACACCTGATTCTTTGAAAGAGAGGTTCCTCTCTCTAAGGGCAATACATAACTTTCCCTAAGGAGCTTATAGGTAACAGTTACTCAGTTGTTCTCCAGGTATCATTTCCATCCTGTTTACAGCCAATTTTCTCTAAAGTCTACTTTCTCTCTAATGTAAATCCATATTATTGTTCAACAGACACTTAAAGGTCTAGTCTAGCTGTTCAGCTGAGAAAAACTGTACACTCAGGCTGACTGCACTTCCCTGCTGGTAAGACACCTGGAGGAACAGAGATGTTGACAAACTGCTTTAGGGAAGCACAGGACTGCTGCAATGTATCCTTCTCCTTCCCATTGTCTCTATAACCTGTGATGGTGCCAAGGAGAAACACTATGCAGTTGGCAAAAGACAGCCATTGTCAGTGACTGAAAGCTCAGTTTGGAAAGCTGATGAGTGCTGTCTGCTCTTTGAGATTTCTTAGGAACTGGAGAATTTCAAGACTTAACAAAATAATTTTCTCTTCTCCTTCTCCCCAAATGTTTACTTGTTTGATTGATCCAAAGGCCCTAAAAAGACACTAGGAAACTCATTAATGACTTCAGATCATGACCACAGAGCCAGTCTTGTTTCTGCTGTGGTTTTGTTCTGCACTTCTTGAAGGACCATTTGCAGGTTTGTTCTGACTCCTATTGCGTGAGTTTCTTTTAATGTCATTCCTACCAACAAGGAAAAAATACATTAATCATCCTTAATTTATATTCAATGCCAGTTTCTTCTCTTTACATGTAAGAAAGTAATTAGTTTAATTTACTTTTCCTTGAAAACAGTAATATATTCATGGCATATTTAGCAATTATTAAAACGATCACCATGGAAACCACAGATGTAAGTGTAGAGATAAAAAACGGTTGCATCACAAACATGGCATAGAGAATTGCATTGGGAGGCAGCTAAATACTAATTACCATACTCTTCACTGTAGTGAAGTCAACAAGGAGACATAAAAATAAATAATTTATCTTTGAGACTTAGAATGGTAAATTTGATGGAGGGACTAACTTCTCCTTGACTTACCAAATTGTCTCAAACTTAACATTTCAGCTGTTTGTGAAGACAGAATATCACTTAGGATACACAGGGTTCAGTGTCAGATTTCCAGTCTTTGGGATATCTTCTTGTTCACAGAGAAGTATGAGATAATAGATTTCTCATTAGTCAGAGAAATCCCAAACTCATTCTTTACTTGATAGCAGTTAAAAGCTGCTTACCAAGGACAAGTATGTCCCAATCCACTCCTAGATTTCCTACAGATTTTTTCCTAGGATAAGGACTTGAGAACTGAATGGCAAACAGAAAATCTTTTCCATACAAGTGACCCTAAATTCATGAACATTCATACATAAAGTATTTAACCCACTTCATTTTTAAACAAAATAACAGGCTGTGATCATGCAATCAGTTGCAACTGCCTGGTTACCACAAACCCATCTCTGAGAAGTGCTAATACCAGTGACCAGTTTTGTCTGTGTGCATTGAATTTCAAAAATACAGGAAGGAGCACAAATATAGAAACCTTTTTTCTAAAACAGGCCGGCTCTGAGCATATCTTACTTCAAGGAGAAAAATTTTTCCCATGTTTTCTGTGAATATGTGCTTATTTATTATTTCTCCATGTAAATGGAAAAATACATGTTAATCTGTATTACAACTGATCCTGTTAAATACAAAACCATTCTTTTAGCAGGATAAAATTCTGGGAAGAAGTGAGGAAAATCTGCTGCCGTCAGACACAGATGAAAACATCAAAAAGGATGAAGAAGATTACTACCAAACTCCCAGCAATATTTTAGCACAGGTAGTTTACCAGTTGTGAGTTCTGCTGGTTTGTTAACAGCTCCAGGGACACAGGAGACATTTAATGAGCCAAAGAGGAACTGATAGGAGGAATCCCTTGTACCTTGCAAAAGGAATAGATAGATAAAGCAGTAGGTAACAGAGCTTTCATTTATACAAGAAAAAAATACACTAAACTCATTCAAAGGATCTTTCTGGTAGAAAGTGGCATTTTGACAAAAACATTGCTGATTTTGTTGAAAGTCCCCAAATTGACTGTTTCATTGTAAATGGCTTTTGACTATTGTATAACAGGGTGGGGTTTTTTTCTGAAAGTGAAAACTTCATTTAGAGAATGTAACAGTACTTTAGTTTTATATATTTTAAAATGTAATTCTGTTAAAGCATCAGTAAGCTGCATAAAATGAAGCAGTACTTTTAAAAGGCTGTGGTACATTTTGGTATCTACATTTCACTGTGAAACAAGGAGAAATCATTCTGATACTTTTAAACAAATTTTGTCACCTAATTTGGGAGGCTAATTTGGTTTCCCATGAACTTAGTGGTCAGGAGATGTTAAGTGGTTAGTTTTCTGCAGAAGTCACAGAGTCTCTCCCAAGACTGTACATCTGACTGAAGAACATTACTAATATGATTTTGTTGTGTAACTTAAGTGTTCTAAGTTAAGCACCCCCAAAGTAAAAGTCTCTTCTTTCAGCCTGCTTAGATTAAAATGCTGCTTTGGGGGTTTTTTTGTGTGTGTAGTACTTTAGAATATAGCTGGTTGTAACTTTCAAACACCTTTCTAGCTCCCAGTTTCTGGGAATTGACTTATTTCGGGAAAGCCAATCTATATTACCCAATGTGTTTAAACAGCATGAGCACTAAACAAAATAAGGAAATTAAGATTTTTTTTCCTGTAGGCAGAGCAAAGATATTAACATCTTATGTTGTTATGTGTTTCTGACAGTGTGCTGTTGAAGTATCAAAGCCTGACCTTACAGCTGGAACTGATGTCCCTGTGCAAGAGAAACCAGTGCAAAACAACCCAGTAAAGGAGAACATTTATATGTCAATGAAATCACTGTAAGTAACGACTTCATTAAGTTTTGCAAATTAAGTGACATTGTAGGACAGATAGAGTTGACATCTGTGGTATTTAGATAACAAGGTCTAGAGGCTGCATCTTGTTTGAACGAGTCCTTGTTTGGTCTTGGTTCAGATAGTTCAGAACTCAGAGGAGTACTGGAGTCAGATTCAAGCTCATCAACGTGAAATTTAAGCTCACATTGCAGACTCATGCAATTAGACAGGCTCTCACTATGGGAAGCAGCACTCTTTGTTGACTCATGCTTTTTCTAAGTTTTCATGACACAACAGTCCCTGACTTTACTGAGATACTGCAGCCAAGTTCCAACAACCTTTCAGACAGGTACTCTCCAAGCAGGCAATATTATCTAGTGGTTAAAAGAGAAAGGTAGAGATGAGGCATTAGCTCCTTACTTTTCCATTAAGAAGTTATGTGAGTTCAGTCACCTCCTTCCTCACATCAGCCCATAGAAAGAAGGGATTTGATGCTGTATATTTTGAAACCACAGTGTTTATCACATCACAAAGAAAGACCTGAACTTTCTGTCACAGTTTTAGGGCCACAAGGAAATTGTACAACCTCCACAATACAGCACTGAATACTGAAGAGAAGTGTGCCTACACAGAAAGGCCACATCTCCTCAGCCAGGGAGTGGTCAGTAGCTGTTGGCTGTGGCCTGCCATCTAAAGACAGTCAGGTCTTATGCCACATTACGGGAGGAAATTGGAAATGCCGACCCATTAACCAGTTTATTCCAGTAGATTTATTCAAGCTCGTCTGTGTCTTTGGGAGCCCCTGGGGGAAATTACTATAAAATTATGTCATCTGAGTTAAAATATACCAAAGAACAGCTTTTGCTACTATCCCCAGTCTTGTTTGGGGCATGGTGTGAAAGTCAGCTCCAGGCATTATAAGGCTCATCAAATAAAGCTAAAATGAGTTCAAGCATGTCTGAGTTATTCTACCTCCCAGAGCACAGCTTTACATCCCTGCAGAATCCACTATAGCCAAGGACAACAATCTGTACTCAGTTTCTTTGTCAAGGCATGCTGTGAGCTGGGATATCTTCAGGCTTAATAAATAGTTTTTACATACTGGCAAGGTTTATTTTGAGATTTGTGGTCCGTTTTTAGAAGGACTGTTTATTTTACTTAGCTTTAATTTTGTCCACTGGATATTCTACAAGAACTTGTTATTCTTTGCTTTACTGATGGCTGTTTGATCCAGCTTCAAACACCACAGGAGTGCCTGGAATGGTCAAACCACTTAATTTTTTATCATCATTTCTCTTCAGTAAGTTTCTGGATGAGAGATGCCAGCTCACGTGCAGACACAACGGGCTCCCATCTCCTCCCAAATGCCAGGAGAGCAGTGCACATCCAGGAGACTTGGAAGCAAACAGACACATAAAATTCCCAGAAAGCAGCACCAACCTGCAGCCAACCCTCCAGAGAAGGCAAAATTCGTTACCACTTTCAGTGGTTCAGTTGTCTATACTGCTCAGGTAAGTGTCTTCTCTTCTTTTGTTGCAGAGAAGATAGATGTGTTTCAGCTGAGGTGTGTGTGAAGCCTCAGTAGAGTGTGTAAAGCCTGGATGATGCTTTCAGTCATATCATTTAATTTTATGTAGTCTGCAAGGAGGAGGGAGTTGAGCTCAATAATCCTTATGGGTCCCCCTTGAGATATTCTTTAATTCTATGGTCTCTGATGTTTTCTCTCACAGTCAAATTACAGATGAGACCCAACTGCAGAAGTTGGATATTTTCGTACCCCTGGCTGATATTAACAGTTACCTAAAACTTACTGAAGCAGCAGGACGGATATGGTGAGTCTGAATGCCTTGTGACAGTGCCTGTCAGATCTGAATAAGTGACAGTCAGGTACAGAAGTGTACAAGTGTAGACATCCAGGTACGGGTCTGGCACTGCAGAACAGGGCAAGGTTAGTGCATGATGGTACTTGAGTCATTCCTTTCTGCTCATTCTGACTCTTCATGTACTAGAGTTTCTATTTCAACTGCTGCTGAACAGGGTTCAAGATCCTTTATCTTGCTGTGTAATAATTAGTGAAGTCCCACCACAAATCTATTCTTCTAATGTTGGTGGGAAATCACTTAATTACTGCTAGTTAGTTTTACCTTGGGACAACAATGATGCTGTGTCTCAGAGGTAAAGTGAGGGGATATTGTTGAGGTAGGGTAAAGATGGCCTCAAGATGACTGGAGTTGGAGGTGAGCACAGAAGTATCTCTGAATTAATCCCAGCAGTGGTTCAGTGCTAGGAAAGAGGGCTGAGCAGAGATGTTATGGGCTGGAGCATGCGCATCCTCTTAGTAGGCTCACTGAAAATTAGTGCTCTCCCTTCTATATCAGTGACTAGGATAAAGAGGACAGAGCAAAAAAAATGCTCAATGCATATTCCTGTCCTTCCTGTTCATCTTTCACTGACACACAGCACTGAGAATGCTTCTTTTGCTGCTGCTCTCATATTCACACCAGTCACATGCACTGTGTGCATAGCAAGTCACTTCATTTCAGTCACTGTCAGCAAGAAGAAAAAATACCATTGCAAAAGGATCTGGAAATAACCTCAGTAACTGAACTTACCTCTAAATCTACAGAGCCTTCTGAGTGGAAATTCATGTTTAAAGAACTGGGAGCGTGTTCTGGAAGGGAGCAGAGCACCATGTCTGACTGTCAGGTCAGCTAATCCTAAATAGCTTGTCATCAAGGATAGTCTGTCAGAGACCAGCAGGCAAGAGATACTGGAATTTCCGTAAGGGTCCCATCTGGACAGCAGAGGATCTTTGATCCTTGCAGTTATATCATAGATAAAGCAGATAAAAATAGTTTTAATTTTATTCTCTTGGGATGACTTCAGAAATCATATCAGTCAAACTTCAGGCTAAAACATCTACAGCAAATCTGGGCCACTGCTTTTGGACTGGAATCCCCAGCTTTGGTGACCTTGCTAGGACCAGTCTCACTTGTTAACCTGCTGCAAGGTCAGTGTCATGTGCTCTTTTAGGAGGATGCCCTTTGGATGGATGAAGCAGCTTAGTTTCAGCTAGAACCAGATCAAAATGTTGCAAAGTCATTCCACCTGTATGTTATTTCCAGAGGGCAGTACCATAAATCCAATCCTGTTCAACCATTGCCACCTGTGAGCAGTGACTGGATATCCTGAACGTTTCCTTTCTTGCTGCCCTCCACATACCACAGCGTTTCACACTGGACTGGTCCCCACAGACTGGGATGCTTGTTTAACCACGGAGATCATGTAGTGGCTGTGAATGATCTGCAACCCCAGGGTGTGGAAGAGGCTTACTTCTTCATCAGCAGGTCCACAAGAAAGGAGGTAAGCTTGACTAACCTGAAGGTGATAGTCAAATGTATCAAGCCAAATGAGAAAGCAGTTTCCTTTTTGTATGTCAAGAGGCTCTGTTCAAACCAGTTTATTTTGGTTTAAGTTTGGCATGAATAACTTCAGTACCAAGCAGCTTCTCAGCATCATTCTGATGTGGCATCTTATTCTTGGGCTATATTGGGAATGCAAGTCAGCACAGTGGTGTTGGAGGACTTGATCTAGAAGAGCTTGAGCAAACCCAAGAGATTCTACTGGGCCACCATAAATTACAGCTACCTAGTATTTTTTTGGCCAAGGCCTAGGAATTGCACTCTTTGGGAAATAAACAGTTGCCTCCAGTGGATGTATATTTGCTTATAGTGATTTTGGGTATTAAGGGCAGAGCCTTGG
This sequence comes from Lophotriccus pileatus, assembly GCA_035583135.1. NCBI lineage: Eukaryota > Metazoa > Chordata > Aves > Passeriformes > Tyrannidae > Lophotriccus > Lophotriccus pileatus. The sequence continues at coordinate 28,240,479 of JAWWES010000169.1, forward strand.
TCTCCTACTTCCTATTGCTTATGAAGTGCTACACATCTCCTTGGGTAATACTGTGTTTTTTGAAGAAAGTGGGAGATTTCTAAGAGGTTCCTTAACTCCACTATGATCTACTACATATGTTTCTGACAGGTGGACTCTTGTTTCAGTATACAGCTTCATGATCCGGAACTGAACACATTCATATTTGAATTTGGCTGAGAAGGTTGAGGTTATCAGATGCCATCTAAAGAAAAAAAGCCAGTCTCAGCAAGGAAAAAAGTACTCATCTCTCTTACTAGGAAATTTCTATTCAGCTAGTTAAAATACAAGTCAGATACACAGATGCACAGAAGTTGATCAGATTAAAAAAGCTACAAAAACATCCCTTTTTTTTTTGTTTTTAAGGTGAAACTTACTGTATGTAGGATTCCACATTCAGATATCTTCCACGCTAAAGGCTGCTCATGTTCCTGAAAAAAAAGGCCTCAAAGATTAAGTAAGTACCAAAGGTCAAGGGAAAAGATCAGGGAGAATAATGTGTTACACAGTTTATGGAGATAATCTTTATCTTCTTGAGCTTCCAGGCATCTTTTGTTGCTGAAGTACAAAGAATAGAGAATGTTGATTTCATTTTATGTCATAATAACTTAATTTTTTTGCATGAATGGCATGTATTTGTCTTATATTTCATGTTGGCATGTGTTTCTGCTACATGAAAAAAAAAAGAGAGGGTCAAATAATTTCTGTGACTTTTGCACTGTGTATGTTTGGCGTTTCAGCAGGAAGTACTGGATCATGCCTCGGCTCACCTCTTTACACTGGGTTATATTGATTTATACTGAACTCCTAGTCAGTTAAGGGTGTGCAAACACCAGGCATTTGGGACAAAGCCATGTTTTTCCTAAATTCCCTTTAGCCACAGAAAGGTACAAGGAAGCTGAGAGCTGTGGTGTTGGAGGGAAGGCTGGTAAATAGAGTGTTGTGTAGTGATTCAGTGGGACCTCCTTTCATAGTAGGCCACTCTTATGTTACAATCACACAAATACATTCAAGGGGTGACAGGGAAAAGAGCTGGTTGGAGAAAGGAATGTGTCTGGAGCACCTTTGGGTTCCAAATTGGCATCCAAAATAAGCCCTAAGTGAAAAATGAATTAATGGATTTGGGAGAGAGTAGGGCTGGCCTGCTCTTTGAAAGTGTTGCTGGTAAAGACAGCTGGGGAAACCAGAGAGAGAAATCATGTATGCAAAGGGATGTGCTCTCAGCCCAGTGAAGAGTTCACTGGAAGTGTTCTGGTGCTACCTAATACTGCCACAGGGATGTCATTGGCACCGCAGATTTCCAGAGCAAGTACTCATTTGTTTCTCAAACAACGATATTTCCCGTAAATATTTATTTGTGGATACGTCTTCCTTCCACTGCTACCATAGGAACAAGAACTATTTTCATCATATATCACACCAGAAGGAACTCGATAAGCAACTGCCTGCAGGGGTGTCTTTAAGGGATGCCAAAAGGGAGTTTTATCCTGTGCTACAGTGACCTCTGTTGCTTACAGAGCCACAGAGTGACATGTTCTGTGTGCAGAACACATCCCTGTGCTCTGTGTGAACATTTACACATTGGCATGTACAAGTTGGTGTGGGGCTGTATTTGCACACAGATACATTGCTGTAAAATAGATCGTGTTGATACACAATGTTGTGGCAACAGAATCACTGGGTTTGAGTACAGATCATTTTATCTTGCCAGATACAACCAAAATAACTCCTAGGTTTAGCAGGCACAGGATTATTGATATTAAGAGATTTATATAAGCTTTGACTAAGGTGGATTTGGCTCAAAGGAGGTATTTGTCCAACTTCCAATTGAATTAGGCCAAGTCAGCTATTACAGTAAGAAACCACTCTCACTAAAAATCAGCATTGGTGCCACTTACTGCAGTAGTAAACTTGACAAATGTGCTTTGTCTATCCAGTCTGGACTTTTAAAAAAATCTTTATAGAATTTTATTTAGCTGAAGATGAAACGTGTCAAGTAACTCAAAATGAGCAAACACAAATATATATACAATCTGTTCAGACTCAGCTCCTGTTCAAAAGATTAATTTCCAGGCTGAATGTTTTCACAGCCTGTGTCTTCTGCTTTTGAGATAAGAGTGTTTGGGACACACTTGTTTCTCAAGGTGGGAAAGGATCACATTTTGATATTTCTGTTTCAGTTCAAAGGCCTGTTTGTGCTGAATTCTGAATAAAGACAGAAGGAAACCCCAGTTCTAGAACTACAGAGGCTGAAAATGGAAGAAGAGACATGGAAGAAGAAGGAGGTCTTCTCCAAAGCTGCTATGGGACTCCTTTGAGCACAGCAAATCCATTTCTGCCTAAGGAACCTCTGAGGGATGGGATGGCTGGCTATCACTATACAGCTTCTTCCAGCTCTGTATCTGTGTCAGTCTGCTAGGACAGTCCTCATGGCCTGAACCCTAAACTCACAGATCATCTTTCCTGGCCAAGATTTGCCTAAGTTCTTCTTCTGAACTTTAAAAAAGTCCAAACCTTCCTGTGTTGTTCCAAGACTCATCTCTCTCTAAAATTAGGAATTTTTTCTACTGTGTATTCTAGACAGTTTTTTCAGAAAATTAACCTGATTTTTTCTTGTCCTGATTTCAGAGGGCATGGGGAATATTTGGATTTCCACTGTCTCCAGAGGAATCTTCACTGTGGAAGGTGTTTTTTTCTGCCTGTTCTCCCTACTCTTTTTCTTAGACCAAGTATCCTGCATTCTTTCATCATATTTTCAAACAGTTCCTGCAAGTGGTCATATTTCACTGAACTGCGAGACAAATACCTTGCTTTTCCAGCTAAAGATGACCAAAGGCGGCGAGAAATTGAAATTCAAAGAATTTCTTCAAAAAGAAATTCAAAGCTATGGAGCAATTTCCTAGAACTTCATAGGGAAACATTTCCAAAACGAGGTGAACTAGTGAAGAAGCTCCCATGTGGTGGTGGGAGAAGAGCCCCTCCATGGAACCTGCAAGAGGAGTTGCTGCTGAAGCAGTTGAGCACTGCATGCTGCATCTGTCAGGCATGGAAGAAGGTTACTTTTGGACAAAAGTAGGATTTGGGTAGTTAATTCCAGAATATTTCAGAAAACCTGAACTGTTTACTTCTGTATTTCAGTAAACAGTTACTGATGTGTTACTTCATAATTGATCATTATGCCAGCTTGCACAATGCTAAATGCAGATAATTAATATCACATATTGGCTGATTCCTAACACTTACAGATACACAATATGGAAATGACATTGGTACAGTAAATTCTGGTAGGGTGTGTGAAGTTTTCTGCCCACATATGATTAATAAACATGTTAACACTTTACAGCATATTGTAGGCTGCAAAAACCTTGCTTCCTCCTAACACAGCCCCTCTTCATCCTCCAAAGACTACCTGTAACTTCCCAGTAACCTGAAGCAAACACTCCTTTTTAAAAAAGCAGTCCTCAAAAAAAGATCAACCTCATTCCGGAACACTTTTTCTCAATGTGAAATTTTTACCTGTCTTCAAATGAGCAAATTCTGCTGAATCTCTTGGCTGCTTCTAGAATCAACAGCAAAGGGAAATGCTTTCATGCATGGCATTGCCCAGTGCTCGCTTTTAGTCCTGAAAGACCTGAAGGGAATGTCTTTAAACCCATGCCATCTGAGGGGTAAATGGTCATGTTTTGATCACCTATAGGTATCTGAAATGTGTTGTGTAAACACAAACTCCTAAAGAAATAGGTGCTATCGTAGCTTCTTGGTGCAGCAAGAAGCTTGTTGTTCCATGGTGTCAAAATCATTTCTTAGCTGGTCTCCAGGTAAGTTTTGGGCTACGGAGGGTTCCTGAACACTGATGTTAAAACTGGCATGAGATGAAATTCAGTGAGTCCACAGATTAACAAATCTATGTAAAACAGCAGCACCTGCATCTGCAAACTGGGTGTATGAGAGACAAAACCCAACCAACTGCAGCAGAGATTATGTGATTAGCTAGCAATTAACATGCTCCTCACTAACCACTTTATTTCCTCTCACTGAATACAGCTAGTGCCTTTAGATTGTTTCCCTGCTTGTTAATTTGTGGCACATTCCCAAGCTGCACTCACTGTATCGTGTCTGCTAACACTGCCCCCTGAATTCCCAAGTGCAAGTTACACTCTTTCTGTCACTCTAGCAGGAAGATGGCAATTGCCCGGGAGAAAAGCGAGTCTTGGAACAGACAGAGGGTAAGAGAAGTCTCCCTATTGGTGTGAAGTCATTGAAGTTAAGAAAAATAAAAAGCCCATTGAACAGCAAGCACAAATGTGATAGATAGACACAAACCAGCCCACACAACCCCCACAAAGGCAACACTACTGAGAACTGGGGCTGGAGTCATATACTGATCAAGAGAGCACAAGGCTTCCAGGAGAATGAGTCCAGCCAGGGGAGGTTATCTGTGCTGTTTGTGTCCACCCTGAACTGAGCCAGAGACAAGTTCTG
>JAWWES010000169.1:28245078-28323238 GCA_035583135.1 Lophotriccus pileatus
CAGGAGAATGAGTCCAGCCAGGGGAGGTTATCTGTGCTGTTTGTGTCCACCCTGAACTGAGCCAGAGACAAGTTCTGTGTAATGCAGTGCCTGGCCTATTTACAGTCCCTCCAGCCTGGGGGATTGAAGGGATATCTAAATATCTAATAGGGATATCTAAATAAATATCTATGTATTTAACAGGGATAACTGAATAACAGCCAGACATGCTTCAGTGTGGCTGGAATTTCTGCAAATGGAGTCAAAGAGGATCAGCTGCAATAAAAAAGAGAGTGATTTCACCCTGCACACTGGGGAGAGAGTGGATCAGCGGTGAGCTGGGGACACCAGGTGCTTAATCTGTGTTTTGCCCCGAATTTTATGGTGACCTCAGGAGAGCCATTTCCTTGCACACACTCAGTAAAATTCAGGGAGTAACTTCAGACACATTTGCATCATGCTGTCTCTTACCATGAACGTGATCTCAAGCATCACATTCAATACTATGAATTGCTTCAGCTCTGAGGACATTGCTGGAAAAGCTTCCATCAGACCTGTACATTACAGGCATAAGGGCTGGTCAGGAATGCTCCATGCTATGGGGAGATGCCGATGTGCCCATTCCATGCTAAGGGAGAAGCCATCCTTAATATCCTGCAGAAACTAGCTTGCCCTGAGTCACCACAGGACTGTCTACATTTGGGTCTATGCAGCTGACAAGGTAATCTGAGATGATTTAAGAGCTTTTTTGGTTTGTTTCCCAGGGATGAACAGTAGTTCCATATATGTGCTTTGCTGTAGCCAGCACTTCCCTTCTGCAGGCTGGCCAGCAAGGAACTTGGAGTGTGACAGGCAGTTCCTAGAAATGCCACTGGAATTTCAAATGTTCCCTTTGGCCCTTTATCACGTTCTAATTTATTGCATCCTTTAAAGAAGCAGAGAGGCCAGCCAAGGTTGATACAAATCTTTCATTCAGCAAGAGAAGCCGCGTCTCTGCACCGCCACAGCGGAGGATTCTCAGCAACCAGGAGCCTTTTTCTTGCTGCTGAGCTGCTTAGTGACACAACCATGCCACTTCCACCTTGCAGCAGGACCAGCTCTTCAGAGGGCACCAAACCACTGTGGTGCAGCAGGACTGGACTTGCCACAAGTGTCTGGCCGTGTTCAGTTTTCCACCCTGGAGTGCCTGGGTCGATCTGTGCCTGAGAATTTGTTTCTCTTACAAACCCAGCAGTGGAGGGTCAAGTTAAGCAGTTGGTGGGAGAACTAAGACTGTGGCTATCAGTGGTGCTAATCCTCTGTTTTAAAATGCTGAATGTGATGTTCATCGTTGTGGACATCACTGAGCCACATCCATTTATTTTCTGCCTCTACAAGTTTTCCCAAGAAATCTGTTTCTGTCTTTGGCTATAAAACACAGAATCGTGGTTTATGCTTCAAGGGCTGTTGGAAGGATACTACTTCCATCAGTAATGAAGGTTGCACAATCCAGGAAAAGCAAATGTTTTTGAGTATTTGTTCCTTAGCAGCCCTTACTGATCAGTCACACCAGGACTCATTTTGCCAAAATTACCCCATTTAAATATTAAACATACTAAACCTGATTAGATGCCCAACAGAAATTCTGGCCTTTTCCCTCCAATTTGCTCTTTTTCTATTTTATTCAATGTCCAAAGTCATTCTTCACAGATATCACCTTGCTTCCAAGCAAATGTCCCTGTGCTCCAATTTCTAAGAATAAAAGTTCCTGAGAAATCCCCAGTATTGGAAAGTTAGCTGGGGAACAGGACAGAGAGGAAGAAAAACTCAGTCATGAGGAATAACTATAAACAGCAAGAGGGACTGTAGGTAGGAAAAAAGTAAGTAAAAGATGATAAAACAGGAGTTCTCTGCTCTAAATATATTTTTGTTATATTTGGTGATTAAAAATCTGCCTAAGGTTATTTCCCAGCATCAGACAAAGGGCAGTTAGTAGCACCTGCTCTTCAAGATCAGCTAAAACACTGAAATAACTCAGAATAAATGTGTCCAGTCTCTCTGGCACCTGGATGAAACATGCACTGTTGTCTGGGCTTCCTGGGACTTTCCATCTGTTTGTCTCGTCTCAGTTCTGCCAACAGCACAAACGCTGAGGAACAGTGCAGGGATGTTTTGATGTGGCAGCCAGGAGGTGGGAGGATGTCTGTGCCTGAAGGAGGAGGTGGTCATTGCTGTCATCCCCAAAGGAGACCCACATCTGCTGTGTCCCCAGCGGCTGTGGCACCGTGCTGTAACGTCCAAGAAGGGTAAAGGGAAGAAAAGTAGCAGCTTCAAGGTGAACCTGGAGGTGTGACCAGAGCCATAGTTCTTCTTCACCTCAGCAAGCAGCTGTCCTGTGTGATTGGCTCCTGTTCAGCTTGTCCTTGTCATGTTTGCTCCTGGTTCTTCATGATGAACAGCCCGGGTCATGGCCAGATCTGGAGCAGTCAAAGGTAAGATAGATGTCTGCTGGCCCCAGGCATGGTAAGCAAGCTGCTTGTTAGTCATTTCCTAAGGAGCTGTCACAAAGTGTACCACTGTCTGCTGCATTTGTCCCTCCCCTGCCACTCCTTTGTGAAATACAGAATGCTTTGCATTTTATATGGCAGAAAATCAGGAACCTTCACACCCTAACTGGAAGTGTTTGCTACGGCCCTGAGGGCACCAATAGTCCGTAACAGCTCTGCTCAATCCAGGTGTTCCCCACAGCCCAGGACCCCTTTTCTGCCCACCCAGGGCTGTCAGACCCTGCCCCTGCAATCCCGTGGCATGTTGCTCTCCCCTGCCTGGCTGTGGGCCCCACAGACACTCTCCCTGCAGAAGAGCTGGGAGGAATGAGCTGGGCTGTGAGTGACCACAAAGGTGTTAGAGAAAAACCAGGCTCCTGCCGTGCTGCAGAGCTCAGTTCCTCAGATGGTCGCTGGGTAGCAGCACAAAGAGCCGAATTTCAGCTTTACCACCGTTGTTCAGGCAATAGATGTGACCGAGAGCAGGGCAGAGAGCCAAGCAAATAATACAGCCTCAGTAACAAGTGAAATCCAACCTGCCTTTCTCTGATTGAGGAAGCCCTGCTGAGATAAATGCTCCGATCCATCTCTTCTCCGAAACAGAAGCCAAAAAGTGGGTCAGATCCTGCTGCTGGCAGAGCTACATTTGAGGAGGTCTCTGCTAGGAGCCAACAAAGGACCGGAGTGGTCAGAAAAAATCTGCTTCTCACAACAGAGTTCACTGAAATCACCGTCTCTGCAGGGAGGAAGGTGATGTGCAGCCAGGAAGGGTGGGAAGAAGTGGGAGTCAGCACATGTAGAACCTCACAGCCAGCCCTGGTCTTGCTGAACTCAGCTTCAAAGTCACCCTTGTTCACATTTGTGTCCTCATGTCACCTTTTCCACAGGTGCACCACTGGTATCTTCTTCCCTGAGATGATGAACTTTTTTCCTCTTCTGCCCTTAACAACCAAAACAATATATAGAAGTAAAGGTAAAGGAAGTTAAATTCAAATGCCAAATGGGAAAGCTTAGAGGTTTTAAAACCAGTTTGTTTTACATAAGAATGTATTGGAAACTGGCACAAACAAGTCCCTATCTGCTCTGAGATACCAGAGCAGATGTGACAGAGTGGAAAAAGCCCTTTCCGTGCCAAAGTATTTGCTGGAGCTTTGATAACAAGGTGCCATTATACAGCACTGGGTAAAGGTCCAGACTGGAAAGGAGAAAGAGAAAAGGCCTCCAGGCTGTGCAGGACTCTGCCTTTGCTCCTGCACTGAAGCTTCTGCCCACAGACAGCAGGTAGAGCTAGGCAGATTCAGCAAAAAGGTAGCAGTCAGCTCTCCTGCGTTGTTTTTCTTATCTGCAAACAGTGACAGACTGCCTCATCCCTTCATTCCTGTTAGAGGGCTATAGGCTCCTTCTAGCTTTTCTCTGCACTGCTTCTGAGAGCATTCAATTCAGCACTCCAAATGCACATCTATAATCTGAACCAAGACGTGAAACCTCAGTATAGGAGCTCCAATTTCTAATATTGGCACTGACAAATTTTCACTGATTTCTGTGAATTTCATTCATCCCTGTCATATTTCCCCCTAGGTACAAATACCATGTGTTTTACAAATATTAACACTTTGCAAACAGAGTTGATTTGGAAAGGTGGCTATTGAATAAAATTTCAAATTGCATCATTTGACTGTAAAGCCTAAACATATAAAGCACCACCCTCAAAAGTGATGCTTTTATCTGTTTTGGTTCTGAAATGAGCAGCAGCTGGTTTTCTGTAGCTAAGGGAGAACGAGAAACTTTGGGCTGCATTCTCTTATTCTCAAAATTCATCTGCTTTTTGTCCCCTACCAAAGAAAACTCACCAAAAATTATTCAGACACAGAAAACACATCAAGGCAATAACTGCATCTATGCCTTGACATGCTAACAAGTCTCCCACATAATGCCCTGAAGCAATCTTCAAATTCAAAACACAGTCTCAGTCAAAATCAATCCCTAATTGCATGAAGGATGTATCTGAAGTCACACCATCTTAAAAAGCAAAGAAAAAACTCAGATGGCAATTTATCTTAATAGCCTTTACTAAGCTCAAATGAGCAGATAAGTTTCATCAAATAAGAGAAATGCTTTAACCACCCAAGTTGCTATCAATTGTTATTTCACATCAAGGTGTAAAGAGACACCAGCACCTTGAAGTTCCCTTTAACTGCCCACATGCTTTTATTCTGTGCTGCTTTGCACTTGCCCCCCCAAGCAGCCTCCTCGGTAGCAGCCGCGGCCGTGGGTGCTCTTATTTATCACAGCCAGCCTGAAACCCATTGCCTGAGTCAGCACAGCCAGGGAGCTGCTCTCCTCATCTCCCCTCTCCCCTCCTGCTACCCTTTTCAAACAGAGTTGCTTTTAGCTCATTTATCTGCCTATTGGGGCGATATGTAATCAGAGCAGGAGCCCTGATGGGAAATACAAAGTGATCCTTTAGAGTGGTTGGCTTTGAAAACTGTTCTGGGCACTGATCAAGCAAGTGTTACAGCTGCCCCTTTCATTTGCTTTGCCTTCTGCCCTGAGTCTGCCAGCACTAGACAAACTGGAAGAGCATCTGAGATTTTCACAGGCCCATCTTGCTTTAGTAAAATCCGGTATTATTCGTGTTACTATGTGAGTCATTTGATGTGAGGTTAAGGACACAGCCTGACTCATCCACCCCACTGTCCAGGGTACCCTGGTGTGGTCTTTCTATAACACCACAGAGATCAAAAGTCCCTATCTACTGACTGTGAAAAGGTGATACCTTTGCTGTAGTCAGAACCTCCTCTCTAAACCAAAATAACAAATGCTTTCACTCCTGTATCTCTAATGCCAGCACTTCTCAAAGACTAAAAGAAACATTCACTCCATTAGGAAAAGTGGAGCCGTGCCCTAAGTCCTAATTAATGACACCTGCACAATAACACTCACATGGGGTTTATCCCAGGTCTGCAGTCCCCAAGGGACTTCACATGCTGAGGTCAGAGAAATGTCCCTCACAGTCACCAAGACAAAGGAAAAGGTCCTGTCATACAAAATCTTCCCACAAAGTTCTTGTTAGTTCTATTTAGTTTTCCACATCTGCTTATATGTCCTCCTAGGCAATCTAAGCAATCTAATCCTGTTATTAATCTTCTTCCTTTACAATAAAGAGAACAAAAATAATTTATTCCTGAGTTTGGATTCTGAAAAGACTTTTTTCCATACAAAAGAGGCCAAGTAACTGGGTAACATGGAGATGTCCCAACATGAAGGTGGATAAAATGCTGCAGAATTCATCTACCCACAAAAAACAGCCTGTGGAAGTGCAAATACAAACCAGAAAGAGGGAGGAATGAAAGCAGAAATACCTACAGCAGAGCAGGCAACTGGAAACAAACTCCAGCACTAAAGCCATTTCTGCTCTGCTGACTGAAGTGAGGCCCATCACCATCTGTTCCACATCAGGGCAGGACTGACTGGGTCAATCCAGCAGATGCCAATGTCAGGGTCTTCCAAGATACACAGTTTTGTGGTTAGTTTCAGAAATGAGTTTGCTTTTAAAAGAAAAAAAGACCCAACCCTTCTTTCTGGGTAACAGGGTACAAACTGATAGCAGGAGGTAAAGAGCCACAGAAGGCAACAGGTGCCTCACACTGAAAGCCAGACTCTTTTAGTTCTATGTTACCAACTGGCATAAACTAATGGAACTGGAAATCAGCCTTTTGTGAGCCCATACACATACCTGTGTTATCCTTGGAAGTGTTCAAGACTAGGTTGGATAAGCAACCTGCTCTAGTGAAAGGTGTCCCTGTCCACAGCAGGGGGGTGGGAACGAGAGGACCTTTAAAAAACCAATCTATGATTCTACTCCTTCTCTGTAGGAATAGTCCTTCTTGAAAATGTAACTATGAAAGCAAGAAGATGTCAGAGTTGTGACTAAGATGTGACTTTGGGGTGCTTATCCCAGCCCCTCATAATTGGTGCAAAAATTATTCAGGAAAAAGACCTAAAAGGCCCAAAAAACCCATGCATAATTCCTTAAAGATTCAACTTCTAGAATCAATTGCCTGCCAAATTGAATCCCCAAATTTGCTCTGATTTGTAGGAGGTGTTAATTCAGGTTTGATATTTGCAAGAGTCATAAAAGATACTTTTTCACACTCCTCTGAAAAGGAGAGGAATCCTAGGAATGAGCACTGCAGTCCACAACAGGTACCAGTACTTTTGATAGCTAGTTAATATCATGCGTGATGTAAAACAAAAACTTCAGATTTCTTTTACTACTTAAAATTTAAACTGAAGCATTTACAATGCCATATGACAGCAAAATACTGATTCATGATTCTTTCAGTACAAAGAATCTCTCTTTCCATCAGTTTCTCACAGTTACTTCTCTCACAGGACAAATGAAATAAGTGACTTCACATTACAGAGCTTGTCACTCAAAGACAAGGATCTGTTTATACTTACACTGATTAAAATACAAAGTTTTCACAACAAAAAATGGCTTTGAAGATTTCAGACAAGCTACTCCGAGGGGTTGAGGGATGATTTTCTACGTGTGATTCAATCCTGGAAGTTTGGAATAGCTTTTACTTTAGTGCTTAAAACTTCAGTAGTGTGCCTGCCTGCAACCACATACTTCAGTATCATAAATACCAAACAGACAAATTAAAAGCAGCGCTGATAATCTGGTAGGATTCAGGCGGAAAAAAAATGCAAAGTGAGGTTTACCTTTCAGCTGCCAGCACTGTATCTGCCTTCCTCTGTTTTCCAGCATTCAAGTGACAAACCTGTATACAAACCTGCAAAGCCAAATGGGGACTGCACAGCGAGGAACCCCTTCTGTGCTTTGACCAGGTGCTGAGAACTGGCACTACCAGGACACAGGAGCAACCTCAGACAAGCAACACAAACTGCACGTCCACCAAAGACAGTGCAGACAGGTTTCTTAGGTTAGCAGAGAAATGTACTTTGCTCAGAAAGAACACACAGGCATCACGTATACTCTTTATTTTAAAAAAGATAATTGAAAAAGCAGAAAATCTTGAGCCAAATGTAGGTAGCAGTGTCTTCTATAAAAACCATTTCCTGAAGTACATATGTTACAAGAGCCCCAGTCAATCCTCTCTCACAAGGTAAATTCTGTTTACAAGATTTAAATCACAATAGCCAGTTCTGCCTTGTGAAACAAGCTTCTCTGAAGCCTGAGTTGACAGCATGTGACATAAGCTTAGTATTGTCTCTTTTATTACAATAACTTAATGTGTAGAAATTATTAACCTGGAGACTGTTCCATCCCCAGCATTACGTATCTGCACAACTCAATCTGAGAAAAATTAAGAATGGGGAAAAAGGAGTAAGACAAAAATAACCTGAAATATGCATTTGCAAAAAATTCAAGTTACAGGGGGGAAAAAAGTAGTGGATACACAAGAAAGCTAGGTGCCTTTTTTTCTTCTTCCAAATTCAGCTTTCCCTAGAGAACAGCAGTTTAGTCCTCCCTAAAGAAAGCTCCGTGGAAAAAGGAGATAAATAAAACTCACAGGAACTCACAATTCCCACTCCAGCCTACCTCCTTTGAACTACACATTCTTCCTTATATTTATTTATGCCCACTGCCCTCAATCATCCAGTCTCTAAAATGCTTTTCCATCAAGCTTCTGGCTCTCCAGTTGCCAATATTTACAGTGGGGATGATTTTCCGTGGCTTCAACCATTGAACAAAACGCTTCATTTCCAGGTAACTGCTGTGTTCACTGTAAGGAATCCCTGAAATGAAAAAAAAAAATCACAGTGATCTGTCAGTCTACTTAGCTTCTTGCTAAAGCACTTTTGCAAACTTTTCAACTAAGAAATACTTCAGAGAAAAGTTATTTCAAATTTTTATTTGGGATCTAAAGTTTATAGCTAAGGTAAAACAAAAACCCCCAATTTTCCTTCTAGGAAAATTACCTTGCATTAAGTCACCAAGTCACTCATCAGTGCAAACTGAGCAACATCAATCACCTGGTTAAATGAAAATTAAGGGATTCAGCTCCACCCACCAATAAAAACTGAGAGGAAGACCCAGTCTGCCAAAAACAAGTAAGACATGGAATGAAATCTCAGCTCTGGAACTGCACTGGCACCAGCATCAGTCAGGCCAAGACTCCCATTCCTGCACTCTCTACATGTATCAGATGAAAGCCTTTATTTGCTTGAGGGGGAGAGGTGCAAAATGTATGTAAAAATCTGCATTTATGGTGTTCTTGATTACTCAGTTCAAAGATCTCTCCTGGAGAGACCTGTTCAGCCTTTCAACGAGTTACCAGAAAAAGTACTGGTTACAAAAAACAGGAGGATTTTCCAGAACAAAAAAATATGAAAAGCATCCACACAAAGTTAAATCTTTGCCACTCTTATACCGTATATGGTGATGTTTCCTCTTGTCTGAGGTTTGATATCCGCCAAAGAATGGCATGAATCAGAGTAGGTCCACCCAGTAGGTTTGAAAGCCAGAACTTGATCAAAATTCTCAGAAAACTTACTCAAGTGATCTTGCAAGCCCTGTGAAAAAAAATGGCATGTCCTTAAACCCAATAAATAGCTCATTAGAACTCATGATGGAGAGACTTCAGATTACATTTTATTTTCATGTGTTGATATTATCTTTTTCATTTTAAATATCATCTGCCTTGAAATTATTAATGATACATATTCACATTGGCAAAACAACTTGTCCCACAGGATCTCAATTGCTTCATCTGAATTAATCACATAAGGAGAGCTATGTATTACAGATTAGAACACATAAGGTAAAATCACATCTTCTTACAAATCTTGCTCCCTGAGTCATTAATTTTCTCCTCTAAGCTGGAGGTCAGCACTCTTGCAGCTGAGTAGGAGACAGAATGTGGTGAAAAAGCTGCTTCAGTGCAAAACCATCTGATTCATTTGTGCCACTGAGATCCCAATGTCTCCTTATACCTAGAAGCACACAGAGTTAATTAAGCTACCCAAAAAAGTTGCAGCAAGCCACTGCATGACTAAGCTAAGCTTTACCAAATCTCCATTCATGACAGGAAGGAAACCACCTCTCATCTTTTCACTCTAAAAAAAAAATTAACTTGAAAAAGTTTCTACATATAAGGAACATACAATCCTATTCCTGGATAAGTGAAGTAGGTATGGCTTCTAGTTAAAAATAGAAAATCAATTTCATGTGTCCTCTATAAAATCTTAAAGGCACATTCTCCATTTCAAAGTCCTGCAAGGTTACAGAATTCAGGAGGAAGAGGATTGCAAAATAAAGATTGATTAAAAGAGAAGGGCAGAGGGGGATAGACAGGCTGTTGATAGAACACCAACCAACGTGTCAGACACTTGAAAACTATTAAACAGGGCAGCAGAAAGCTGCCTGTGACACTGCCACATGTAAAAACGCCTCCAGTACAATGTACAGTAGCAACAGAGAGAATCCATCAAACAAGGCACACAAAGGAATAACAAAAACCCTACCACAGCACACATTTCTTTCAGCAACAGGAATTATGGCTCACTGCCATGACTCAATACACTGCAACTGTTCAGTCCTCACTTGATTAAAGGTACAACTATAGCAGTCTAATTCTCCTTCACACTTCATTTTGGGAAGATTAACACAGCTTAAGGTAATTATTCACATATTTGCTCCCCTTGCTCTAATGAAATCTAAATATAGTACTTCAAATACAATGATTATTATATTAACCAATGCTAATCAGCTTTCAAATTTTGTTGTAAATCAAGTGCACAGTGTTCACATTAAGGATGCAATTTCAACCTTATAGAACATTATTTGTGCATTTAGATCACAGGCACTTCTGAAAGTCTCACCTCAATGCTAGAGCTAAGCAACATAAAAGAGGTTCACAGACCCACAGAGACAAGTTCTCTCGAAGTTTCCCACTGCGTATTCCTGTGGCAGAAGCCTCAATTTCTGACTGTTACACAAAACTGTTTGTTGCAAAAGAACCATGCATACATTTTGGAGAAGATGGCCTCTTTCCCCAAAACAAATCACTACGGTGTTTATTCATAACAAGTGCACTTCAAATACACGTTCCAATTTCTTCTTTTACTGCTTTTGCCAACACTGTTCTAAACCTTCATTCTTTTAAAATGGAAAACATATTTCATCGCTAAATCAACCTCCTTCAATCACCATGACAGCCTGCAATCTACAGTGTCACTAAAGCCAGCAGTATACACAAACAGATCCCATAAGGTAGGAAAAGACTCAAATGTAATTAAATATTTAATTTGCCATCAGCCCTAAGACCACTTAAACTCATCTGGCTTATTCAGGAACAGCCATTTGTCAATACATACAGCAATCCCCTGTATTTTACAGGGGTAAAACAAAATACTGCAGTGACAAATCACACCTCTTTGATTATTTTTTTTAATATTTTCCTTTTTATATATCAAATCCACTTGCAATATTGCAGAAATGAAAGGTTTATTTTTATAAATATTTTACTTTAAAATTCACTAGATATAATTTCTATTTTTTTTTACATTTAAGTGAATGTTATTCATTTAGAATATCCACCAGATGAATGTACAGCACATCATCTCACTTTTTGACCAAGATAGCACCTGAAGAAAGCTTGATATCATCTCCTAATAAACAAAGTCTTCAAGAAAGCTAGAGCTACACATAGAAAAAAAAACCAAAACACAAAAGAACATAAAGTATTCAGTAATACAACAACACAAAAAGCTTATTCATTATTTCATGGGTTTGTAGGTTCATAGCTGAAACTACATGAGCAGGAAATTAGCCCAATTAAGAAGTAGGATTATGTTCTTGAGTGGGGCTAAGGAACAAATAAAACAGAAGAGGCAGGAAAGACCCAGAAGAAAATTAAACCATTGGCATTTAATGATGAGGATCACTAAAAAATTCTGGCTTTCCCAGTAATGAGCCAGTAAATCAAGAAAAATATACGTTGTATAATCCAACCAAAGACAAAAAACATACAAGTGGAAATAATGGCATCAACATTTACATGGTCTGTAAAACCAGGATGATATCATTCACCATTCTTTAACTAGAACAGGATTGCAAGTGATCAGATAATTTATTTTTTAAATTTTAAAATACTGTCTTTGCTGAGATCACGTGCAGAAGCAAGCTAAATGGTCATACAAACTCATCTTTGAGCATTTAATGTTCTTCACATTTTACTGATAATACATTCCACCCAGACACTCATCCAGCTGCTGGCCCCAAGGGATGTCCAGCACTCTGGAAGTCCACACAGCACTCCCAGCTTACAACATTACTAATGACAGCACAAGACCACATTCAACAACTCCACATCTGAGGTCAAAGCCCCAGTCTAGAGGGCCCTGCTGTTAGACCAGGACTCCCATCCACGAGATCACTGTGCCTTTAATCTTTCCTGGCCCTTTCCAGGGTCCAGGCATTGCTTCTGTCATGCTTTAGATTCATCTAGAACCTGTTTTAGCTACATGCTGGGACAGGTGACAGCAGCACCACATAACAACCCAGAAATCTGCAGAAGAAACTAAAACATGTTACTGGTTAAGACAACACATTAAAAATAAATCCATACACATTTCCATTACTCAATTTCTGCCCCACTGTGGAAAACATTATAGAACAAAGTTAAAACATTGAGATATTATGTTCCATCTCCTGCAGCTCTCATCCAAATCATATAGCCTCTTTTTCTCCTTTTTAGGTCAACTCTGACCTTGACTAGTCCTGCAGCTAAATACCATCTTGCTCTGAAGGATTTGCTTGAGATGGCACAGCAGGTCTGAAGCAAAACAGGAAAATAAATCCAAGTCTGTTAAGCATAAACAACCTCTGTTTTCCTCTTTCTTCCAGGTTACCTTTAATCTAGAGTCTGCTGCTTTACCTTAATGCCATTTGGGATTTTGTGGTCTATTTAGAAACACCCAGGAATTGGTCACCCTTCCTAACTAAGAAGTCCCCACGGAAACTCTCAGCAACAAATACTCACTCAAGTCTCAACCAAAACGTGCATTTGAAAACCATTTAGATGAAACAATGTTTTAAAATAAAATTATTTACTTGATTGTGCTACAAATAGTAGAGAAGATTGTGTGTGGAAAAACTAAAGCATGTGTATATTTGAGGTGTCCTACAGTGCATGTATTTGTTTATGTGTGAGTTTTCATTGATTTTCAAGTAACCTTATCCCTGTGTAAATCATCAGCACAGAAAGAGAGTGAATGTTTTTTTAAAATGTGAAAATGTGGCTATAAATATGTGGAAATTGGACTGAGAAAAACAGAGAACCCTATTATTTTTTTACCAGACACCAGATTTGGAAGTTGGTCATGTTCACAGGCCGCCTCAAAACAGAGGCTCACATGCAGAAAATCCTTTTAGTCTTTTCCTACATCTGACCAGGTAAGGGGCTGAAAGTAGGGACTCCATGTCACAATATATTAATTGCTAATAGGACAGATCCTGCAGTCGTTACATAAATCTACTTCAAAAAGGCCTCCAAAGAGCAAGTCTTTGAACAAGCCTCATCTTATCTTGTACAAGCACCACATCATGTTTGGAGAAGTTATTAATGTTTAATTTCATTTCATTTTCAATGTATTGCTACATGTCAAAACTACACTAAATAAATATGATCTGACAAGAGATTAAAAAGCACCAAACACAACACTGGTGGGGGGAAGCTGAGAGAAGTTTAATAGCAGGTTAATCAACATGTATTGGTCATATTACTGAAATATTCAGAATATTTTCTGAACTTACCTTAAAATTAATTTGCATCATGGGAAGAACATGAAGCAAAGTACCATTCCAGTCCATACTGATGAGGGAATTAACAACTGTTGACTCGAAGCACTGCAGTGTTTTGTACTTATCACGGGACATACTTGCTTTTGAGCCCAGAACTTCAGCAATTGCTTCAGGATAATTGGGAAGAAATCAGATAAAGAAAATTATAAGAGTTCTGTTTTTTTGGGTTGTGGGGGTTTTTTTGTTTGTTGGTTTGGGTGGTGTTTTTTTTTTGCTTGTTTTGGAGATACTCCTGATTATTGTGCTAGATAATTTTTAATTAAGAAGAAAAACCTGTAATGGCTGTTAAAAAACTCTGCCCCAACATTTTAGCAGCAGAATTTTGTATGACAATTAGAAAGAGAAATACCTTGATAAATTCTAAGTCATATTTATTTGGTAAAACATCACTGAGGTGAACTGGTATTTATTCCAAAGATGCCAGAAACATCCAGTTTTTGGAAGATGTGACAAACAGCCCACACTAAAGACAGACTAAATTTCAGGGAGGGTAGGTCTTGTATTGATGACTTTACACAAAAGCACAAATGCTACACAGCTGCCTGCTCTGGAGTGTACATTTAGGCAATCATGTTGGTTCCTAACACTATAATTGAGTGAAGCATGGAACACAAGACTTCCATTAAGTCAGAAAAGGTGTGTTTTAGTTTGGCAAAGGCTTTGCTAAAACTGGTTTCATTAGAAATGATTATGATAAGGCCTGGGCAACCTGGTGGTCCCTTCCAACACAGGCCATTCTGTGATGCTATGATTTAGGAAAACATATTAAGATAAATCTGAAAGGAAAAGCTCAAAATAGAAGTCTAAGAATATTTTCTTGCTGTTTTTTCACGGTATGAAATTATTAACAACAAAAATGTCACAAAAGCTAATTCATTTTTTTAATTGCCCTTAGCAAGTTTTTCACCACAATCAATTACACACATTCATTCATTTAGTATCCAAACTGGCTGCCAGTATATTCAGGGGAAGAAGGGAGGGTATGTAAACATGGAAGAAAACTATTTCTTTTAGAAAGTTGAATCTTATTGACTAAAAAACTAAAAAAATAACAGCAGTATAATTAAATATATTTAATTTCTTTACACAGTATCTGAACATCCAGACTAAGCGACCTTTTATGTCTTCAAGAAAGCGATCTTTTAACACTAGCTTAGATATTTATTTACTTATTTGATCCAGCACTCTTCTTTTACATACCTAAAAAAACTTTTTCTTTTCCTATGGAGTAAGTGCCACAGACAACCAGAGTACGTGGGTTTAGAGTCACTGTCTCAAAGGCGATGTTGACAGCAAACTGGATCACCTCTTGTTGCGGAGGAAAAGTGTATTCAGGGCTACAGTATCTGAGGCAGAGGAACAAATTATAACACTTTGTTACACAAGAGAAAAGGCATTTGGAACTACCAAGAAGGCCCTCAAAACTGCATGCACACAATAAATGAAAAAGACTTTATTCTTCTTTAGAATTTCAGCCTACTAGAAACGCTGAGGTGCCCAGGTGAAATTGCTGCAACAAAATTTACACTGAGCATCTCACTGTTTTCTCTGCCACTGTTCAATCCCTGACACTGAATTCTATAGTTTCTTCTTTATAAATATCAAATGCTCTTTCAAGCTGGATATTTGTGTCGTGTACTAATTACATCCTTATGTCTATTTTTTGTCCTACACACAAACCATAACATAAGGCATTATTCATTCACAGAAACATATGGAACAGAAATACAAGTCTGCAGCTGGGCATTAGTCATCACACAGAGAAAAACAATTTTATATCCATGAGTCAGAGAAAGGTCTAATGAAAACCCGGACAACTGATTCAACCATTTGGCTTTCACCCTTTGAATTCCTCCACACCTCTTTCCATAATAGAGTTGAATCCACAGAAAATCAGTGTTCCATGAAGCTCTTATTTTAGAGCTGAACACTATATGAGTTTTGACTGCCAGAATTCGATACCATTTATAAATAATACGGTTATCTGAGCAAATACTTCAGCATCTTCTCCACCACCCACTTTAATTCTCTCACGTAACAGCACAACAGTTGAACAAGCCACCCATACATGAAATTTCAATAAATATCTGCTTTTATTCAACACTAAATATGTGTTAAAACAGTAATGTAATTTATACTTATGTTTATCTGGTTGATATAAAGTCTTACTAAACTGAAAAGAGTAGGGTAAACTGAAAAACAAAAATTCAGTTTAAGGACAACTTACGTTGTATCAAGGTACAGGGTGTGGACTTGCTGACCAACCAAAGCAGGGTAGCGCTCCATGGAAGGGTCTGCCCTGAAGTCTCCCGTGTGCAGAATAACAGTTCCACTGGGTAGACGGAAAAGGATCATTGCTGCACCAGGACAACTGAAACAACAAACCAAACAAACCCCACATGAGTTCTGTCAGCTCTCTGTACTGGTAAAAGGCCTTAAGAGATAGATCACCCTGCAGCAGCAGGATGGTATGCAGAATAGCATTTTAAATCACAGCTACTATGCAGTCTAATTTAGCTAGAAATTCCCGATTTCTACAGGAATTCTGCAGCTAATCCTATGGCCATAGACAAGCTAGACTTGAGTTCTCAGCTGAGATGGAAAGAATTAAAAAAAAAACAAAAAACCAACACATCAACATCAAAGCAATCAAGCCCCGTCTTCTAGGTACAACAAAGATGCTGCCTCAGTTGCAATCTCTGAGGTTCTATTGCTTGATTCAAAGGGGAAAACAGCATACCAAAGAGAAGCAGCATTCTCACTCAGAAGAAACAGAGTTGTATTACTGCAGATTCATCTTTGGTCCTGCAGGACTTACTGAAGGATTTTCTTTTAAATTCTCTTTGCAGATTTTAAATGTTATTCTCCATCCAGAATTCCATGATTATGAATATAGACTCTCTTACTGGCAACAGCAAATCCATTGCACCTTCTGTAGTTGGTACCTGAAGGGCAAGAGCTCAGACTGGAAAACCAGAGTGGGACTACTTTAAATATCAACTATCTGCAAAGGGTAAATGAAATTTCAAAAGAGAAAAAACTGGCATGAATCAGAGCTAAAATGACAGAATTGGTGAACTCTCCAAGAAGCTCAACTTTGTACTTAAGGTATATATGCCTTTTAAATGGAAGCAGAGGATCAGAGAGACAAACAGGAAAAGTGAGAAGTGTCCAGATTACAGAAGCAACAAAGCTTCCTTCATTCCTAGAAAGGGTTCTCAGAGGACTTCATGGAATCTTATCTTTCCAGCTACAAACAAATCCTACACTAAGTAATATTCAAACCAGCTGTGACACAGTCCTGCATTTCAGTGTAGGGAAGGGACTTTTTCCTCTAGCCCATGGCCAAATAAGGTACCAAGAGGCAGAAGGGCAAGAGAACAAGGCTGGTGCTACTGGACTCTGAATCCAGCATTACCAGTTAGTGCCAGTGCAACGGACAAAAACCTCACCCTTTACCACTGAATCCAGAAGTCTTGTTCCAAACTTCAACAGGCTTCTCTTTGAAGTTCAGTTTTAAAAATGTTGTGCCTCTCACGGGATCCAAAGTACCACATTTTTCCTTAGCTCAAGATTTCCCTATTGTCAGTTGAAGCTACAGAAGCCTAAGGTATCTGATAAACAAATCTACTATGTTCCCAACTAGACACCAAAAAACAAAGTGTCCAGACCATTAGAAAAATCATTCTACTCCTCAACAAGCATAAAAATTATGCAGCTATGTGTGGCTAATATAATGCACTCCAAACAAAATAAAATTATGGAGCTACAAATGGTTAATACAACAAACTCAGAATGGTTAATACAATGTACTCAAAGCAAAATACAGTAAAACCACAATTCAAAAAAGCCTGTTTCATTTTTGAAGATAGCTTTTGCAATAGGTGAGTTAACTACTTGCAAGAAATTTAGGCTCATACGTGTCTAATTCACTTCTGAAGTAAAAATTTGTGTTATTAAGCCACCTCAGGAGCGTGAAGTATTTTCATCCTTACCTTCTCAGATCCACCAAAAACCTAAAGATCATGAAAACGTAAACTGCATCTGTGCAGCTGGTTATCTTTAATTTTCTATATATACAAGTTTTCCACAACAAATGCAATGATACCTACTGATTGGCATCGAGCAACAACACTTTGATCCCATCCACTGTACATTCCGTGTCCATGGGCAGCACGTGGACGTACTGCTCTGGGACTCGAAGCTTGCTCTTCACCAGATTGCCAGTTATCTGAAAAAGGAAAAGGATTCAAAATGGGATAGGAACAAAATCTAAAAGAAGCATTTTTTTATTTCAGAATGCTTCTTCATGATGCACACCAAAAAAACCCCGAAGCTACAATCTCAATTTGCAAAAAGGGGCATTTCAAATGTATAATAAGAAAAAAATTCCAAGTGGGTAAGCACTGCAACAGGTTGCAAGGAAACAATGAAATCTGGCCTGTTTTCAAAATTTGGCTGGCAAAGGCTCCCTGCAGTTTGATCTCATTTTAAAGTTAGACCCACACTGTGCAGGGGATCAGTCTATATGATCCCTAGAGATCCTTTTAAACCTGATTATTTGCACGGTATCTAGACAGGGAAGTTTCACTAATCTTCTTCATCAGTCAAATCAGGGTAAGGATTTCTTACAAGCAAATTGCAGATTCCCCTGTACATAACCACTGTGCCTAACTGACCTAACAGTGGAACTGCTGATCTTCTGTTTACTTTCATCAGCACAGATATGATTACATTTGCATGCAGAACAGACAGTATCTAGCAAAAAAAAAAAAAACCCATACCTTATTACAGTAGATTGGAAACCTGAAGTTCTTTGTGAGCCCACAATAGTGATCAGAGTGAAAATGAGTAAGGAAATAAGCTGTGCAGCCTTCAATTTCTCCATACTGGAAGGCATCAACTGTAAAACCAGTTCCTAGAGCGAAAAGGGAAGAGAAGCCAGTCAGTGAACATTCATAGTTCAGAACCAGAATTAGATGTTGCTTTTGTTTTCTTTCTTTCTTCCCAATTAAAAGGTAATAGTTACACTTCACACAGTTTAAGGAGCCATTTAAAGACTAATATGGTTTCTGTATCAGTCAACAATTGCAAAAAGATATTTTCACTTACTAAAATAAAAATTTCACATAGTATCCACACATAAATAATTTCACAGGCCTCCCAGATATGTTGTTCAGTTGCTATCCTACTTGAGGCTTGAACTTCCATTATTTGCAAACCCAAAAAACCATGGCAGTCTGCTAAGTAAAAATCACAGACCAAAAAATCCCCAAGTGTTTGAGCGGTACCAGGCTCAAAACTTCAGGGAGGCTGAATTACACCAGGCCACGGGGATGAACACATACCATTAGCAATGGTCAAAATACAGTCAAATGTAGTGACAAAATTCAGAATAAAGATAACATAGATAGTAACAAAGCAACTTTAAACTTGCACTGTACTCATAGGAGTCTGCTCTTCAAGTTTATTATACAGGCAACATTCTCTAAGGCCATGGAACCCATGGCACTGATGTAGCCCCGCAAAGACTTAAGTCAGTTTTCAAGCAGCAGTCTGGCACTCAGGATCACTAGTGTATTTCTACCTGGTTCCCTTCAAATACCTTCCTAAGACTAAGACAGTGCTTCAGTGGTAAATGGAATCATGAGGATATGAAGCACCATCCTGTAATTTAAGGAACTGCTTGAGGAGATTCTGAGAAATTCTTGGCACTTACCTTAACTAAACTATTCTGCTCAATTTTCTTCCTTTCCTTTCACAGTTGTAATAAATCATATTTCTTATACTAATTGAGTTTCAAATGCAAAATTAAATTCAATTCTTTTAACTTAGTGCTAAGGAAGTAATTGTTATTGACAGCCATATTTTTAGGCACAACTGAAGCGACGTACAAGATTAAATTCAGGGATTAGGAGTGTATATTAATATGGGATACATTAAAAATAATTCAAGAAAGTGGGTGTCAAGAGTGAAAATACCAAAGCTGAAAATTGGGAAAAAAATACAACAGTCTAACCAAAATTAATTAACCTCTACAAAAAGCAAGTTACCTGGTATTTTCTTGTAGAAAGGGCAACATTTTTTCCTTGGTCCTTCACCTGTAGTAGGTAATTCTTTAAATTTTTTTCTCCACCTTCGTCGGCCACCAGAATTTACATCTGCAATGGCTTCATTTTTACTTGAACTTTCTATAACTTCTTCTACATCTTCCACAGATCCCTCAGCTTTCCTTTTTTGCTGTCTAGGCCTCTTTCCATTGGGAGTTACTGAACTTGGTATCTGCTTTCTCTGACTCAAACACGTCTCTCCTTTACTTTCCTCTTTTGCTTTGGGTTTTAACCCAAAGAAAACACCAATGTCCATTTGTTTGAGTTCTTTGGCAGGACTGGATTTAACATTCATGTTTGCTAAAGAAAGAGATGCCATTGACTTAGAGCTGGGGCTGGGAAAGCACACAACAGGTGTATTAAGATTTCCTTTTTTCTCCACTGCTGTCTGCAAACTCTCCTGGCAAGCTGTTTCTTCAATTGCATTGGCAGTGACTTTACCTGTATTAGTTAAAATGTTGCTTGGCTCCCTCAAAACATTACTCTTCTGTGTCAGAAGGGAGCCAGCATCTTCTCTGTCTAGCAGTGATGATGCCTCAGTAAAGCTCGTGCATGCAGAATCCAAAGCACAGGCACCAGTACCTCCTGACTCTGTGTCACCTGCTTTGGCAGCAGAGGAAATCAATCCTGGCTGTTCAGCCTCCTCACAATTAGGAGTAAAAGAGGACCCACTGGCTACCACCCCTTGCTGATGATCCAGGTGGTTCAATGTATTTACTTCCTCACAGAGGGTTTTTTTAATTACAAAATTTCCTGTTTCACTATGCTCATACTGAGGCCTCTCCTGTAAGAGTTCATCTAATGCTTTAAATTCCTCAGAACTAGAGTCTTCCTCTTCCAAGTTCTGCACTCGGAATAATTTATTCTGTGACACTTCTACTTTCTCCTCCTTTTCCTCAGTTTCCTCTTCACTTTCCTCAAGTGTACTCAGTGGAGAGTAAGAAATTTCACAGTCATTGAAGTCCACTTTTGACTGTAGCAGACTTGGCTGACTTACATCTTTCTGACTACACAGATCTTCTCCTGTTTCACTTCCTTGAGAGGGTGCAAAATCATAAAATTCAAATTTACAACTATTATCTGTGGTCTGTGTAAGCTGAAATGACTGCTGAGATTTTTGAACATCTGTAAACAAGGAAGTACTTTTACCGACTATATTTGGGGACTTCATTTTTGGTGAACTCTGTACCAACAATGCACAGTCATCACTTGGGACACGTTTCGTATCATCAGGCGGTTTCCCATTCTGTGAGATTTCCTCTGCATGCCTTGGGAAACAGCTGGGCTTTGCAGCAGCAGAACATGTCATCTGCATCTCCAAAGTGTTTCCTGAAGAGCTTACAAGATAATCCCCTGCTCTGTTTGCTGCAAGTAGAAAGTGGCTGTAACGCTTGTAGTGGGATGGAATAGTGGAAGTACACAGCAAACCATCAGGACACTCTGTGAGAAGATAAACAGAGGTGAAATGTTAATATCATTGCAAATATAGCTGGCATAATTATTAAAATAAAAATCACAACTGACACACAATTTAAGAGCTTTTTCTAATAAATACAGCTATGGGAGGACAGACACAAGTTAAAAAGCACTTTTCAAGCTGCCCAAGGCCTCCTGCCCTGAGCTGGGTGGAAACGAGAATGCTTCCAACCTAAAACCAAACAGCTCCTGCAGCTAATACAGCACTATGCCTGAATTATACAGCCCTTTAACAACAAGAAAGCTTAAGCCTGTTTCAATGCTGTGCACAGATAATTGTATACCTTCTAGTTTTGAATTGTCTCACATGCAAGCAACAAGCTCAGAGCATTAGCATCAAAAAAGGCCAAATGTTAAAACTATAAATAATAAACAACTAAACCAGACATGTTTTAAAACAAAACAAATCTCAGTTCTGAATCAACCTGAAATTCCATTTGAAATTATCTGCTGGGTTATATATAAGTTTAAAAAAAAAAAAAGTCCTGTATTTACTTACATGAAGAAATATTCAGCATTGAGATGCCAGAAAAAAAATCCACGGCTGTTCCTGCTTTTTTATGCTGAGAGTCTGTTAGCCTAATTGTTGAGGGTTTTAAGGTGAATGCATAAATCAATCAGAAGTTGTTTCCATCTGCTAATTATGGGAGTAAAAGATGGCAGTGAGGTGTTAGCACACCTGCCTTAAATTAAAACCGCTGCCAAAATCAGCATTAAAGGACTTATATGTCATTGTTCTGAAGAAGGAGGTTCAAGGAAAGTTACAAAGATATAAAAAGGAAAGTGACTGCATTACCTAAAGCAGTCTTTACTCAAGTTTCCTGACTGTATGTTTTCTGATTTTCAAAAGTTATGAGATGTACTAAGGACATAAATTGGATACCTGAATCTGTTCAGACATGTATGGTATTTCCCCATGAAACTATAATTTTGTGTCAGTTATGAAATTGGCATGTGTCAGTTTTATTCCTCTTGCACAGAACTCCAAACAAGACTTTACCTTGTGTTGTTACAAGAACATTTACAAGAACGTTCGTGTAAAATTCTGTACGAAATTTCTAAATCACACTGGACCAGGAGCTAACATTTCAAGTAAATTAGCATATTTCAGGTTCCAGATGTCCTCAGACAAACGCAAATATGCAACTTCTCTTTCTTCAGTAAACTACTAAAACTGGAGCTTGATAAACAGCCATGAATCTTTATCCCTACTCCCAGAGTTTTGAGATTAGATTCTGAAATGATATTTTCATGTCAGATTTCCATGTTCTTCACAAAGAAGCAAAATTTTTTTTAAAAAATAGTATTGACCAGTAACAACATTTAAAAAATCATACCAACTACCATCTCAGATTTTGAGCTAAATATGAAAAACAAGGTTTAAAGCAACATTATGTAAGAAACCTCTAACTTCTCTTTCAAGGCTTTTTTTTCTTACTCTGTTCATACCTTTTTCAATGGATCCTGGAGTATCCAAACATTCATAAACGTGCCATTGAGGTGTCTGGACCAATAGCAAAGAGAAAGGCATCTGGCAGTTGGGACAGTATCCATCATGCACGGGCTTTGCCTTTTGTGAGCTCTGTTCTGTCAGGCTACTCACACTTTCCTGGGAGTTCACATTACTGTCATCTTTACACTGATCCACATCCTGATTTGGCCGCGATGTCTGCTTGGTTTTCTGCGGTGTATCAGTTTTCTCCAAGGATTTCTTTTTCCTATTTCTCTTTCTTTTTGGCCTACCATTGCCATCACTTACTTTCTGCACAGGTGTAGAGACGCTCTGTGAATTACCTTGATGCTTTTGCTTCCTAATAGATTTGTACTCCCAAATGTCCTCCTCTTCCAGTAAAGCATCTTCAGACATGGCAACACAGGAAACACACCCCTTTCTTTTAAGCAACAGTTCACAAATCTGACTTTCCTCCCGCTAATATATTTTCTCTTCCCTCCACTCTTCACTATACGAGGAAAAGGCCCAGAATCCCATATTAAAAAATCAACACTGGGCCACAAACGAAGCAGCAATCCCTGTCGGGTCAGAAGCATGGTGGATCCTATCCTAAAAAATAATTCAATGAGCGCCTCTTTGGAGATTTGCTACTTCTGTTAAACAGGACCCGAGCCTGCCAAGCCTTGCAGGACGAGCCATTTCCTCCAGCTCTCTCCCCTCCTAAGCACCCACCCGGCCTCGGGAAGGGCGGCCCGCACACCTCGCTCCTGAGCAGGGAGACCTAAAATTAAAACAGCGAAGAGTTCAGCGACGGGATCGCTGCCGGCGTGTCCCGGGATGCTCCCCCGGAGCGTCCCGCTGCCCGACGGAGTATCCCGGGATGTCCCCCGGAATGTCCCGGGATGCTCCCTGGGATGCGCCGGAGCTCCCGCCGGGTCCGCGGGTGGCGGGCTGGCGCCTTCCCCGCCGCGCATTCGCTTCCGCAGGTTCGTCACCGCCGCCGTCGCTCAACTTTCCTCTTCTCCCGTTGTATCCCCCCTCCAAAAAAAAAATAAAAAGAAAACAAACCCAAACTAAAAATCCCAGCGTTTAAGTTGCTGGTTTGGGCTTTGTGCCGGCACAGTTCAATTTTCACACTTTAGGGCGGTGTTGAATCTGCCGCGCGGGGAATCGCCACGGCGGGCTCCCTTCGGGAAAGTGCTGCTGGGGATACCAAGGATATGCAAAAAACAGGGAATAAGTAAGGGGGGGGGTCGTGTCCCGCTTTAAGGCAGACGCGGTACGGCGTGCCTGTGCTTTGCGGTGTATTTTCTCTTTTTTTCGGTGTTGGCGCCGCGGGCCGTGCCGAATGTGCGGCGGTGAAGCGGCAGGCCCGTCAACAGCGGGCGGGCGAGGCGATGGCGGCGGGCGGGCTGGCGGGGCTGCTGCCCGCGCAGACACAGCTCGAGTACGCGCTGCTCGACGCCGACACCGCCCAGGAGAAGGAGAACCTGGTCTACCAGTACCTGAAGAAGGTGGACAGCCGGGAGCGGGACCTGACGGTGCCCGAGCTCGGCGGAGGTGGGTGGCGCGGCCCGGGCCCTCCCCGCGGAGGTGGCGGAGCTGCGGCTCCCGCCGGGAGGGGTTTGCCCGGCGGTCCCGCGGCTGCGAGGGCCGGGCAGGGACGGCCCCGTGAGCCCCTCTTGTAAAGGGCACTTGTAGCTACAGGAGGTGTCGCTCCTGGAAGCACCAGGAGCGAGGGGCAAGGAGAAAGAACCCCTTTAAACATGATCCCCCTGGTACTGCAAAACCCCCCTTCTTTAAAACCTCTTTTCTAAACCTCAGCTAGCTTCATTCGTTTACTATTTTTAATTTTTTTTTTTTTTAATAAAGCTCTTCCCATCTGTGTGAATTGGTATCTGTCATCTCTGCTCATAGTGAGAACCTTAGTGACTCCCAGCTCCCTTGGTTTCTCTGAGTATCCCTTAGGATGTTCCCCATCTCTCTCTCTCCCCTGATTGTCAGTTTCCATATCCCTGATTATCGGTTTCCGTGTCCCTGATTGGCAGTTTCCATGTCCCTGATCAAACAAACTCTGCTGGAGATGGCATTGATCCTCTTTCTGTTGTTTGCCCCTTTCACACATTTAATGCATTTCTGTATCTCTTCCTGTCCTAAGGATGAAATCAAGGGTTGAACCTTGTACGATCTTGCAAGTGCTGCTCATAGTCCTTCAAACCTTAGTGAGGTTCTCTGCAGCTGTTGGAGCTCACATCTGTCCGCCAGACAGAGACCTCAGGAGGTGAACTTCAGTGTTAAAATCACATGTATCATGGGAATGAATTATGACTTTTAACCACTGAAGCAAAGGGAATGTTCTTTCTGTGTAGATTTGGACCCCTGAATTGAATTTTAGCTTTTGTGATTTTCACTTCCTGTGTTCTGTTAGGAATTTTCTTTTTCTCCTCTAAAAAGAGCTCAAATAGATAGCCAACATTTTTCATTTCAAGTGTTTTTTAATGAAAGGTATTTTAGTTCTAGTGAAAAGGGGAGCAATGCAACAAAATAAACTACGCTTTTCTTTTAGTAAAGCCCTTATACTGTGGAAATAACGCATACACTTGATAAATTATTCCCATTATTGTCACCAAAGCTAAATGTGTGTGCATCCATTTATGTTTATAAGTAAATGGAGGTAGAGATCAGTCTTCCTCTTAGTGAAAAGGAGAACAGCCTCCTGCTGACTTCAGCAGGAATAACTTCTGGGGCTGCAAGAACTTGGTTTGCTGAAAGTGTCAGTGGAACTTTTGAGGATTTCTAGTTCAGTCAACATTCATTTTTTAAGAAAATGCCTTCAAAAACTTAGTTCATGTTAACATTGTATCACATCTATCTTTTCCCTGTAAGATATTCAGAAATGTTAAGGGATAATTATGGCAGACCATGTTCTAGGATATTTATTCCTTGTCTTGATACCAGGTTTTAATGGGATCAGAGGAATATCAGTTACCAGTGAGGAAAGAATGCTTTCATGTCTTGTGTCAAGTTTTTAGAATAAATGACCATGAGTCCTGCCAGGTCCACCTGAAAATGTTGTGTTTCTTCCCATGTAACAGTATTAATTTATATCTGTCATTTCAAACTTTGAAAATCAGGATCAAATCTATAAGTGCAAAAATATTTCAAGGATCTCTGAAATCAGTTCTTTACAAAACTGTAGAAAAAATCATTAAGACTTTAACACTTTCTAACTTTTACTAGCCTTTATGTGAGTTTGAAATGGTTGCTACCCATGTGACGGTGTTGGGAGTCGAATAATGTAAATCATGTTTTAAAATGTGTGAAATTTGTTCTGAGACTTGCATGTTCTTTCAATTAAAAGGTGCCTATTTAAAGCTATAAACTACACTTTGATATTACAGTAAATCTTGTTAATAGTATTTATGAAGAATTGTGGGACATAAGGACGAGTTGGATAAATACTTTTTGTTTGCTTTTCTACTTGCATAGAAAGGGATGTCAGACTTTTTTTTTGAAGTTAAATATGCCAGGAGCATTTTGTGGTGCTGTGTAAATTAGGTATAAGTGTCTGCCTTTCCCTGCCCTTGCCCTAACTGGGTATCACCGTTCTCTGAATTCCAGATCTACAATGGTTAAACACTGAAGGTCCTATTTCTCTTCACAAAGACCTTTGTGGAAAAGTTGTGGTGTTGGATTTCTTTACTTATTGCTGCATCAATTGCTTGCACCTGCTGCCTGATCTCCGTGCCTTAGAGCACCAGTACTCTGATAAAGGTAAGAGTGCTTTAGCTTGCTTGGAATAGAATTTCCTGGCAGTGTTGCAGGCGGTGTAGCTGAGTCACTTTGTTGCTGGTTACTAAACTCCTGGCAATATTTCAGGGGTGTCTAAAAATGTCTTCTAATCTTTTAAGTAGTCTAAAAATGGTGACTGTGTATATTTCCATCACATTTTTAAATAGGGTTAAATAAAACATCTGTTGTGTCTGTATAATTAGACAAACAGGATATGTGCTTAAACTCTGATATCTTTAAATAAGGCTATTTGCAAAAAGCCACTCAATGATGTAAGATACAAGCTCAAAATTAATATATGTAACTCTTTTATACTTGATTGAGGAAGCAGCTCTGAGAAGAATACAGTAAAGGTGGTAGTATGGATATAATTAAGATTAATTGGCTTTTTTCCACTGGAACTCAAATAGCAAAATATATAAGTTTGATTTAAATTTTTTTTGGTGTTGTCACCGTATTGTATACCACTAATAGTCCTGTATTCTAGAGAGGGAGTTATGCTCTTTAAAGTCACACTGAAATGAGACCTGTCTCTCACTCTGAGTGAATAAAAATGCGGGGGAATATCTATTTAGAATGCAGTCTCTTGTCATCATGATGACTTGTCAGAGATAAGCTGTGGTCTTACACAGTGTGTCAGCTACTCACTTATCATGGATATTTTAACAGACTGAACTGTGAGATAAAGAACAGTGTTACTTTCAACCCTAAAAGTATTGTATTATAAAATGTTTAAGTCTGATTCTCCATCGCTGTTTCTGATTGGGATTAATTTTGGCAGCATTTATTTTCACATGTTACCTTGTTTCACTCGAAAAAGAGATTGCAATATCCTTGAAATTTACATAGTCCTTTAAATACGCTTACATTGCACTTAACAGAAGACTCAAACTGATTTTTCTACCTTGGAAAGCTTAGCTGTTTGCTTTGGGAAAAATTGAAATGTGGTATAATGTTTCAGATATTAGGAACTTTATCTAATAAAGAAAAACCTTCATGGCATTTTTTGGGGAGGGAGTCAGTTATAAGTGGAAGGTGATTATCAAATGATAATTGGACTGCTGTGAATATCAGGCATGTTGGGAAGAAGGTCTAGGCTGAGATTCCAGAAGATTACGTTGATCATATAGTGAACAATATCTTTAAATTATAAATATTTTATAGTATCCTGTTACTGAATTAATACAGCTGTTATTTAAGGCTAAGTTGTTAAATTGTCTGATAACAAAATTTTCATTTTAACAACTTCTCCCCCCAAGCTTTCTCTTTAAACTGCTTGTACATCTCTGTAATGGTGCAGAAGAGGCTGCAGCACTCTGAGCTTAAGGTCCACCTGGTGACATGTTTTTTTCTTTGACTTGAATTAAACTTCCTGTCATAGGAGTTATTATTGCTTGAGGAAAGTATTTTGCTGATGGTGATAAATGATTTTTGTATTTGAACTATCCTTGTAAGTTGTTTTTGGATTTGAGCTATCCTGTTCCTGCAGGAACCAGAGCAAGAAAAAAGATACTTGGGGTGGAAGTGGAGGTAAAGAGAAAGAAGAGCAGGTGTGTGGAACATTAATCTTAAATTTAATCCATTAGGAAGCAGAGGATAGCAGTTGGATTCAGGAAGGGATTAAGGTGCTTGATGGTTCAAACAAAGAGAAAAATACATTGGGTTTCTTTTCACTACAGATCTCCATTTTGATCCTTTTCTGCTGTTTTCATGGGGGTTTTTATCACCCTTCCAGACTTATGGAATCTTTCTTTGCCGTGCTAAGTGTGTAAATCTTAACATTACAGTAATATGTATAAAATATATCAAGGCAGTAAGGGATGTGGTTTTTTAACCATAGAAAAATACTTCAGTACATGGACTTTTATCAGTGTGCATCTTCTTCACACAAGGTAAATGTGAATTACTAATCACTAGGAGAAGGAGAAGGGGAGAGTTGGTGACTCAAGAAACTTGAGAAAGATAAAAGTTGGAAGAACAAAGCATCTATCCCATAATGCATGTGGGTCTTTAATCTCTTGTTTGAATATTGGAAGGAATACTGCCTATTTTTTTTCTTAGTTATAAGAAATTAGTTTCTTCATTGTACATTGTGTACATACATTTTTGATACTCTGATTACTTTTTATGTGGTTCAAATACCCTCTTATATGGAGAATGTTGAATCTTAAACAATGTGATCATCAGGCATGAGAAGTTTAAACATAAGAGGCTGCACAGGGTGATCAGGGTGATCCTGAATCATTATATATATCATAGTGTATGTGCCGTAGTTCTATTGTCTGGAACTTCAGGAGGTCTGTTTCAAAATGAAGACTGCTTTCCATAGGATTAAATGTCGCCCAGCATCTTTATCTGATATGTTCTCGCTGCTATCTTCAGTGGTGCTATTTCTGTGTTTCAAGTGGCATTCAGAAAGTTATTTTAAACCCCAGTGCATATTCAGTTCATGTTATCAGCAGTCCAGAAATTACTTCTATAAGAGGAAGTACTTTTTAATATTCAGAAATAGCTTGGCATAAATCCAGTGTTGTGCTCTGCTATAATCCTTCAAATAAAGTGTTTTAAATGGTGTGCATATTGTTATTCCTCAGCCCAACATCCGTCAAATTCCACAGGAGTTTTCTTTGTGAGGGGATGTTATAACTCATTTGTGTTACTCAGGTGTTCACTATAGAACTGTCTTTCTAGCTTTAATGATGTTTTTGAAGGACAAATAAAAGCCCTAGTGCTGGTCCTTTTACAGTTAAAATATTTGACCTGGTGGTTGGAGTTCAGCAGTTAATGATAGTAGGACTTCAGCTGTCTGATGTTGCAACATTTCTGCAACTATGGAGATGATAAAGACTGTATCAGTTATAGTTACACTTTAATTCTGTATCTGTGAAGTTGTGGTATTCAAGCCTGCCTGGTTTGTAACAGGTGTTATTTGTCATTTCGTCACAGTTGTCACCACTGCCATTTTTATTTGAAATATAGAATACTGTGTTGATTTCAGAAGCCTATACATTGGTTATTTTACTGTTTATCTTGAGATAGATATGTCAAGGTAACTCTGGACTTCCAGAATTCAATGTCGATTTTGTGGGTGCAGTTAATAGTGGAATAAAATTAAACACCGTAGTTGTGTGTAGGAATCAGAAGGCAATTAGGTCATAAGCATCTGAAAAAAAACCCAAAGTATCAGTTGAACTCCAACTTACCCATAATTATTTTGAAAGTTTTCTACCTTAATATGTAGAGGTTCAGGAACTAAGCACAGTTTATGACGTACTAAATGTCAACCAGCTGGGGAAGTAATGGTCCTAAAGTTCTGTCATTTTACTGAAGTGTTATTTCTGAGTTTCAGTATTTTCTATGCACAGGTTTTTTGTATTCCTACCAAGACGTAATTGCTTTTTGTTTGTTCAGATTCTCTCTCATCCCAGAAAGCCGTCAGTCATGTTGTGAGATAACTGTGGTTCATTTTTCCTTCTTTTTTAATTCAAATACGTTTCAGTGCATAACTTTATTTTTCTTTTCAGATGGTCTTGTTATTGTTGGTGTCCATTCAGCGAAGTTCCCAAATGAGAAGGTTCTGGATAACATTAAAAGTGCCGTTCTGAGGTACAATATTGTCCACCCTGTAGTGAACGACGCAGATGCAACACTATGGCATGAACTAGAAGTGTCCTGCTGGCCAACCCTTGTTATCCTTGGGCCTCGTGGAAATATGCTGTTTTCACTTGTTGGAGAGGGACACCGAGAGAAATTGTTTTTATTTACTTCTATAACACTGAAATTCTACAAGGAAAGAGGACAAATCAAAGATAACAACATTGGAATAAAGCTGTACAGAGATTCCCTCCCACCTTCTCCTCTGCTGTTTCCTGGCAAAGTGACTGTAGATAATTCAGGAGAAAGGCTGGTAATAGCAGACACTGGACACCATAGGATTTTGGTTACTCGTAAAAATGGACAAATTCTACATGCTATTGGAGGTAAGAGTGTATATATATATATCTAATTTTATCATAGTAATTTCAGTTTAGGAGTAGGGGATGTTCACTGAGCCTGGTACGCTGATTCTTTTCTTGAAGGACCTGGCGGTTCATAAGTATTACCAGAATTTTATCTTGTACTAAAACCACTTCTCTTGATTTGGGGGGATATAGTGTAAGACCATCAGTGTGGGACTCTGTTAATGCAATATTGTTTGAGATGTCTGATTTTTTTTCATTGCTTCGTTGTCTAAAGTTCCTGTTTTCATGTGCTGTCCAATATGAATTATGAAAATACATTTTGTATTCTTCTGAGAGAGTTACAAATGGTTTTAGATATAAGAGATATAAGGATATCCAGCAGCAAGGTAGGGATAAGCCAGATTGTAATGCCTCTTTCCAACAGAAGAAGAGAATGTTGAATTGTGGTTAAAGTGCTCGAAGTTGCATCCTAATGCACCATGTACATAACTGTTCAGAGAGTTCATCTATAAGCAACCACAATAGACAGATTTAGGAAGTGGTCAGATCCCCAAATTATTGAAAACAACAGTTCATTTATGTCTCAGAATCATGATCTGTGTGCCAGTGTGTCCTGTATTACTTAGTCTGGTGTTGACTAATGCCTGCCCCATGGCAGGATCCTACAAACCTCATAAAAATACCACTGGCACTGCTTTTTAAAGAAAGGAATGAAAAATCTCTTGCTGTTTGAAGTAACAGTGCACTGGGGTAGACAGACTATTTATCCAAGTTAACCTGATTTATTGTTAAGGTGTTACTCTAAATACCCTTCTCCTGTAGGAAGTACAGTCAGAGTTTCTCATGTCAAAAGCGAGATAATTTGGTTTCTGCTTGATATGTGAGATGAATCTCTGCCCACAAGCTACTCAGTCGTGTTTTGGAATGGTCATTAAACAGGAATTCAGAAGGAGTGTCCTAACCTCCCAAATGGTACCCTGCTTTCTGTGGCACCCTGTGCTATCCCCTTCCCTGGGGATGTGCGCCCTCATGCTTACAAGGGGAACTACTGGAATCTGATACACCAGTACTTCAGTCCTTCATATCTGTTAAGGTCTAAATGGACTTCTGACAGTGGGTTGTAAAAGTTTCTGTATTTCGGTGACTCAGTTAAATGAGTCAGTGGGCAGAAAATAATGTAATGAAGTTGATAATACAGCAATAAACGTGGGCATGCACAAAGGTTGAAATTGTTGTATTTGCATCATAAATCACGGTACACACATAACTCATACCTAAATGTCTCCTGCTGACATATACTGCTAATGCACTTTAAATGCTACTCCCTCTGAAATACGATGCTTACCTTCATGCTGTTATATTCAGGTCATGTTCCTTTCTGTTTCTTGATTGTTCTGTGCAGAAGACTGTCACTCCATCATTCTCTCAGTTCTTTTGTGTAATTAGTTCCATGTCATTTTTTGCCTAATTATTATTATTAATGAGAAAATGTCACTAATCAGGTGTTAGTTTCATTTATAATTACACCAAAATCTAAACTAATGAAATGAAGTAGTGCTTTGGAAATTACAGTTTTTCCTGTTGGCTTATTTTGATGTGGTCAGGAATGAAAGAGCTGTAGTCTTTTTGTCTTTCATTGTTGTTGTTGTCCTTTAGTGCAATTTAGAACCCTATTTAAACCCCTCTAGAACAATTTAGAACCTTGCTAAGACTTCTCTGAAATGTGAGCTTCTTTAGCAGAGAACTTATTCAGAATGGTTTCAAAACTCAATAGCACCAGGCTATTTTAATTACATGTCACAGTGACTAAAATGAGGCTACACAAAACAGTAATAATGTGAAGTGTACAAGGCATTGGGAAAGCAGTTCTTAGAATATGTAATTTTCTTACAGGTTTAAATGTATGCACTTTAAGGTGGCTTTTTACTAAAATTACTTTCAAGTTTGGTTTGTTTTATTTATAGGTCCAAACAGTGGAAGGAGAGATGGAAGATTTTCAGAGGCAGCTTTCAACTCACCGCAAGGGATTGCTATAAAAAATAATGTTATTTATGTAGCTGATACAGAGAATCACCTAATTAGGAAGGTAAATTTTCCATAAGGAAACTAAAAATCTAATCTCGCACTGTATTCTACTTACACAGGTGAAAATTTACATCAAATGAATTACTCTCTGAATATCCTTAACGTCAGGAAGAAAATTTGGTCCAGTATCTTATAAATAAATGCTGTTATGCAGGTTTGGGTTGTTTTTTTTTTAAGGCTGCATATACTTTTATGCTTCCTGTCAACTGAAGATGAGATGGGTTCCTCGTTACAGCATAACAGGGTTTTGTTGTGGTTTTCTTCCTAGTCACTCTTACTTTCCTGTTATGAGAAACATCTATTCTTAGTACTGGAAGCAAAAACTGGTTTTGTTTCCCTTCCAGTAGTATCAGATTCTTATCTGAAGTTATTGTACTGCTGTGGTTCAGTGAATATCTAAACTTCCGTTAACTGTTTGGATCCCTAAAATACAGGTAACTGCCTTAATATCAGAATTGTCTGCCTGTGTATTCTTTTTGATTAAACACTTACAAAGTTTTCACATGTAGGAATTGGATCTTGTATTTGATTAGATAAAATTTAGGATAATCAGAAGTGAAGTTTGGTGATGCAGTATAATGTAGCCTTGTTATTTGAAAGTATTGTATGCATCTCAGAAGATCTTGTACTCAGATCCTCACCATTATGTCTGATTGGTGATCAAAGTAGTTTTCTTCGGGAGTCCTCATCTTATGAATATTCACCACTGTAGCCTGGTGACCACAGGAAATTAAGTGTTGCAGGTAGCAAAGACAGCACAGAAACACCTGAAGATCTAGATCATATTGCTTCAGCATTTTCCATGATAGTAAGCTGTTCCCTTTCATTGAAATGTACCATGATGGTATCCAAGAATTAAAGTAACACAATAGCTACAGGAAATTACTTCAAATGCTTGTGCAGACCATGGACCTTGCTAAAGGAGTGCATTTGCTGCTACAGAAGTTAGAAGATTCCATATGTGAAAGACTCCCTTTTTACATGATCATCCTGATAAATTCATGGGAGGTATTGGAAATCACTTAGAAAGTAAATGAAAGGGTAAGGAAAAATAAAGGGATTTAGTTTGAGGAAATGAAATAAAACCATTTTTTGCTCTAGGGCATGAAATAAACTGAAAAAAATAATTTGCTCTGCTCAGATTACTTGATATGGAGATGGGAGATACAGGAGCTGAGTTTTTACATCATATTCCTATAGAATTTTAAAATAAAACATCCACATCCATTGTTTATTTAAGTATTTATCTAGAAATTTGGGATGCTTTCTTCTACAGCTGCTGAGCAAATCTTGACAGAGTAATTAATTTTTGTTTCATGTGAAAGAGTTCCAGGCCCATGGTTTTCATGCTGCCTGCTGCTTCCCCACCCACGTGCTCCCCTGCCCATCAGCAAGTGTTGTGGTAAAATTAGTTGTTTTCCTACATAAACAAATACCTGATATTTGTTAGAATTTTTCTGGTTATGACATCTAATTTAAATTATCTGTAACTTCAAGTTACGTTTATGTATTCAATGTGTGTCATTTTGTTTCACGTAGATTGACCTGGAATTAGAGATGGTGACCACTGTAGCAGGCATTGGGATACAAGGTGTTGATAAGGAAGGTGGAGCAAAAGGAGAAGAACAGCCCATCAGCTCTCCGTGGGATGTGGTCTTTGGAAGTTCAAGTAGTGTATCAGTTGAGCTTTAACATCTCATATTTACATATGCATGACTGCTTGCTGTATGTCTGCTTGTTTTGGTATTAATCTGAGATATTAAAAAAATGAAGATTTTTCTATACAGCTGAGTGTAAAAAAACAGTGGTTTCAATTGCAAGTGGTAACTGCAGTTCTGTTTTGGATCCTGAAGTATTACTTGATGAAAGAAAAATTCTTTTGAGGCAAGTTTATGTGGTTACTGGAGCCAAATACAAAGGAAGCTGTGATTGCTTTTGTTAGGCCAGTGCTTTATGCCAGGATCACTTAAGCAGCAGGTACATTTTACAAGAAGGAAGCATTGTCCAGAAGTTCCTTTCCTTGACTGTACAGACATGCCTGAGCACTTGTAAATATTTGAGTTTAGGAAACAAAAATAGTTTTAGTTTGGGACCTCTGTTTATTCCTGTTTAGGTGGCATAAAATCATTAGGCTCAAGGTCACGATAGAGTCAGTCAGATAGGAGAGGAATACCTCAGAACAAACCTCGCAAGCACCAGGAGGTAGAATAAATCTTTGCATAATAGGATGCAACAATCAGCTTCTGGGGACTTGAGTAACTTTCTTTGCTGATTCACTTAACACGCACCCGAACCTGACATCTCATAACTGCCATGTTCTGTTGAGTGTGAGTTGATAGGCGGTTTTCTCGTGTTTCCATTTTAATTTAATTTGCAAGTTGCAGATGCTGTTTTCTTAACAATGACAGAACAATGCTTTAATGAGCCATAAAACCATTGGGTTGGTATTTCAGGCATAAAAAGTTGACTTTCAATGTTCAGATTTCTTGAATGGGTGGGGAAGTAGCACAATTTACCTCTAATACCTTGAACAGATGTCTTTGCAAGTGTAGTAAATTGTAACATTTTACTGATGTGCAAGCATTTGTTAAAATCTTGGGTCAGTTATGAGGGATAATATGCTCATATTAGGATTAAGGGAATATGGAATCCTAGAGTGGTTTGGGTTGGAATAGGCATCTATTTCATCTATAACATCTAGTTCCAACCTCCTGCTGTGGGCAGGGATAACTTCCATTAAAACAGGTTGCTCAAAGCCCTGTCCAGCTGGGCCTTGGACAG
The DNA here is from genome assembly GCA_035583135.1 of Lophotriccus pileatus. NCBI lineage: Eukaryota > Metazoa > Chordata > Aves > Passeriformes > Tyrannidae > Lophotriccus > Lophotriccus pileatus. The sequence goes on from JAWWES010000169.1 coordinate 28,280,076, forward strand.
TTCCAGGGATGGGGCATCCACACTGGGCAACCTGTGCCAGGGCCTCACCACCCTCACAGTAGAGAATTTCTTCCTAATATCTAATCTAAACCTGCCCTCTTTCAGTTTGAAGCCATTCTCCCTTGTCTTGTCACTCCATGCCCTTGTCCAAGGTCCCTCTCCAGCTCTCTTGTAAGCTCCCTTTAGGCACTGGAAGGTGCTACAAGGTCACCCCAGAGTCTTCTTGTCTTCAGGCTGAACAACTCCAGCTCTTTCAGCCTGTCTTCATAGCAGAGGTGCTCCAGCCCTCTGATCATCCTTGTGGCCTCCTCTAGCCTTGCTCCAGCAGATCCATGGAGCTGGTTCATAAATGCTGATAGTGGAGAGATCTTCTGGTACAAATACATTGTCAGTACAGACAGAGTCCCACCAGCAGCCTTGAGTACTTCAGTAAGCAACTAGGATAAATTTAATAAACGCTTTTATGAACATGTCTTCCCAAAAAAAAGCCTTTTTTCAAAGGCGACCCTTCTAGTGGAAATTAAACATGGAATCCAACTTGCAAGAGAAAGGAGGAATACCCAAAAGACAATCTCACTGGATGCACATTGCTATTAATGCAGGTATGAATTTTGGTGAATCTTCTTCAGTCTGATTTTCCTTTTATGAAAACCATGGTATGGTTTTCAAGAGATCTTGAACCAGAAAGCTGATCTCTGTGGGATGTCATTGCAGAGCTGTTTCGCAAATCAGCAAAGAGACTAATAACTGATTGGTGTTTCAAAAACTTGAGCTGGTTAACAGAACTCTTCAAAGTATCCTATAATTTTACTTTTACTTTTTATGGTGCTCTCTTCTGCTTCTACGAGTAATTGAATATATGTTGATACTTTTTTATTTTTGAAAGCTCTGCTTGTTAAATGTTAATTGATATGATAATTGTTATCAACATGAACATTATACTTACTGAGTTAATCACCTGTAGAAGATTAGTCATCTGCAGTGTTTAACACTGACTGCTGAATTTTAATAAGCATTTGCATAAAAATCAGATCTTCAGAATGCACTCTGTTCAGACCACTGTAGAGTTTTTTCATCTTCAGGTAGAACGTACTAGTCAGTTTTCTATTTAGATTGCTGCAAAATATAATGTAAACTGTCAGTTAAGAAGAGATTGAATCAATTTAAAGTCTTTTTTTTTTTTTGAGAAGATAATAAGCCAAATAGATAAAATGGGGAAAAATACAGCTTACTGTAATAGCAATACAAAATACTTTAGAAAACTATAACCAGAGAGAGTTGTCAAAATGGAGAGTTACACTGAGTAGAATGCAGACAGAAGTCTGTCCCAGAGCACGAGGAACCAGGAGTTTTTTGCTTTGATAGTTTGCAGTGCATTTTTTAACGAGCATTTTTCACTGTCACGAGTTGCAGTGATTTCTTTAAATTTGTTGCCAGACATCAAAATAGTTTGTCAGCAATGCAGCAGTGTTTGTCAAAGCTGTATTCTTGAGTTGCAGATTGCAGAGTTGCAAATTGCCTGAGCCTAGTGGGACCTGTTACTGTCCAGTATGCATTTGTGCCTCTCAGAGTGCTGTCCTACAACTAGACACCCTCTTGTCAATGTTAAAACTGCTATGCCAGTGTCTATTTAGGTATCTAGGTGGGTGAAGTAATTAATGAGAGTTTCAAAAATTACTTTTGTATGCATCCACACAGCAATATCCTTCTTTTTACTTATGCTTATATCTATCTCTGTGCAAATTGCAGGAGGTAACGTGCACTTCAACAACTTAGGTTCATTATGACACATTTTAAAAGCTTGACTTTTGTGTTAACTGGCTTAGCATATGCAAAATAATAGCATACTTTCCCATTTTCCTTAGACCTGTGTAGCTGAATTTGTGTGCAAGAGGCGTTTTTTTTCTTTTCAGAAGATAGATTTATAGCTGAGTTTTTTAATGTGGGTTTTATAATTTTTAAATAAGTGAGGTTTCTGAGTTTTGTTTCAGTGTCCAGAGCCATGTTATCCAGAACATGAAAGGGAGCGGAAAAGAAGGAAGTTTAAATGTTTAAGCTGGTTATGTACTACACTAGATAGTATTGAACAGCTTATGCTGGCCTTTTTTGAAGTTTTTAAGGGGAAGGGTTACATCCTAAGAGAATTTTTTTTCTTGTGTCACTGTTATTTCTCGGGGTTACTCCTACATACAGTTTAGATTATATATTGATCAATTAAAAGACTTCATTATTTGTTTAAATTTTTAATATATAGTTTGTTGGGAAATTAAAAATTCAGAACAGATACTACTAAGTAGCATGCTTTTAAGCATCTGCATAGTATTTTCATAAGTGGGGTTTTGTTGCCCCATTTTATACAGATGCTGAAGTCTGAGACAAGGAGATTGAGTGTGAAACACCATTTAGAAGAAAGTTGGCACAAATGTCTCTCTTTAAGTCGGGGAGTTAATGGAGACAAAACACATGGTAGCATTCAGACAGACAGTATTCTTCCTTGTCATCTCTTTTATTTCTTTAGTTATGGCCACTGAGCTTGTGTTTTGCCCTCCCATTAAAATTCTTGAATGAACTCCATGGATTAAATTCTGGCTTTGTTGAGGGTGGTGCTGAAACCTGCACTGACACAGATTGTGCGGGAAAAAGAAGGGGAGGGCTGGCAGCTTAAAAATACATTACGAAATTACTGTGTGCTTTTTTAGCTTTCTCTTGTTGTCCCCTTCTATTTTTATTTAGTGGGTGTTGAAAGCAAGTGATACTTTAATGCACAGTTGATTTGAGCATGAAATGTTCTTGATAGCTGCGTTCTTGCTGGAAGGGACAGGACAATGACTTGTGCCTGGTGACATAACCGTGTGTTTCGCATTCCAAAATCTGGTCTTAAATTGCATGATTGTAATGTATTTATAGACACTCCCAAGTACAGTATTGACCATGCTTTCACCAAACCTGCTGGAAATTTTTACGTCAAAGTTTTACATAGATATTATTTAAATGAAAGTACAGTACCTTATCAGAGTGGTACAATTTTTATAGCCCTTAAAAGGCAAAAGTATGTAAGATTTTTTTTTTCCCCCTCTGTGTTTCTGCTAGAGGATTATTCAGTACCACTGCATTCCAGAGCAAACACTCTTTTTTTTTTTTTCTTTTTTTTTTTTCCTGAATTACTCGTGGTGATTCTTCCCTAATTTTACCAAAAAAAAAAAAACAACAACCAAAAAACCAATCCAAACAATAATCACTTAAGCAGTAAGCAATTAGCACTTCCTGAGTGAGCTCAGATCATACATGAACTGTTTATGTCTGAGCATGTCTTCTTGAGTAGGATCCTAAATTACTTGTAAATGACAATTATTTTTTATTTAAAACTCTTGAAATTTCAAAGAAAAAGTAACTTTGTTAAAGATAGGGCCGAAGTAAAGTGAAAGGTTTGTAGTAGGGTTTTATTCCTTTGTAAGAACTGTTTGAGGTGAAAAAGTCGTTTGAGAAACGTGAAATTAAGAATTCACAGTGCAGGACTGCAGTGAAGCAGGACCTTACCCAGTCTTGTTTTGGGAGGACTTCTGAAGTGCATCTTCTTCTGTACATTGAGTGGGCCAACCCACTCATACTGTTGACAAAATGACAGAGAGGGACAAAGAGATTTAACATGACCTAACAAATTCATGAACGGATTCTGTACTGGGTTGGGTTTTTTTTTTACTCTAAGCATTGGGGGGAAAACTGAGGAGAGAGAAACTTTTGGACGTAGTAGCTTTTTTTACGATCTGCCCAAAAGAATTTCTCTCTACAGGAACCGAGTTAAACTGTTGACTGAATGCTCTGTATTCTGAGCCAAAACTAAGATTACAGGGTTTATGGTATTGCTGAATAGTAACAGCAGCAAAAGTTATTAGTATTTCACATGTTCACCATAGAAACAGATCGAGTTACCTATGTTAGTATTTTAGTATAAACATGCCTTTGATAAACAAAGACCAAAGTCTTAATGAAAGGGTATAATGGGAGTTGTGACTCAATATTCAACAGTAATCTCACACAATTTACTTTGACGGACTACTTTTCTAAGATGGATTTATCTATATCTTGACAAAATGCATGACGATGAAGATTACTTTCTGCAGTAAAAAGAAGCATTTGGATTAGCAGAGTTGCCATTTTAACAGATGTCAAGCTTAGAATAATTTTGAAGTCCATGACTTTAAAGTATAAAAAAAATTATGGTATTTGTACCTGGAGGGATGGTTCTCATTCTCTTTGTTCCACAGTCTATAGATTTGTTCTATGAATTAAATGTATGCTCATGATAAAGAAGCTAAAACTATAAATCAGATTTCTAAAGACTAGTCGAGGTATCAGATATGGTTTTTACTGCAAAATTCCAGATGCAAAACTGTTGAAAGTCTTTAGCAAGTCTTAGAGAGGCTTCGTCAGGCATGCTGGAGTCATAATGAGACACATTTTTTAACTGCTACCATTTGATGCTGAAAGTGCTTTTGAATGTGGAATGTGGGTGTTGGAAATCAAGGGAGACTGTGGTGCTGAAGTACCGTCAAGTGTATGTGTTTACTGTGCTTAATTAGGAATGAGTAAAACATGTAACCAGACTTAGCTTTTTTTTTTTTAGTAGTTATAGTGATGTATCCCAACACTAAATAATCCAAATTAGTTCTTTCATGTTTACACATGCAGTCTCTTCTGCTTTGGATTTTTTTTTAAATGTTTACTGCCATTACAGCTAGAAGGCCTGAGTTAGAAAGCTTGTGAAAGAAATAAAAAATACTTCATTATAGTCATCATTTTTACATCCCTGTTATCTCCCATTGTATGACACCCCCTTGATACCTATGTCCAAGGATTTCCCTTAGTGAGAGAGAAGGTATCTTAATTAGGGAGGAAAATTCCAGAAGCATTTTATTTCATAAAGGGTTATGCTGTTTGCATGATGCAACACAACGTGAAAGAGTTCCAGGTAGCACGTTTGCTTGTAAGAGTCCAGACTTCCAGTGCTAAAGCATGCCTTTGGGGCTTTGCTGTCTCTGTCTCACTGAAGAAGAATGACCATTCTCTAGTTGTTCTGTGAGTCAGATTTGCATTTAATTTGCTAAACTTCCTTGACTTAAGGGAAGGTGAGATGTGCATTCACTGTGCACAGAGGCAATGTGCCTGTCTGTGAACTGCAGGGTGTGTTGTACAGCCCCTTTTGCTCCTTGAGAATTTGCAGAGGATGAGCATACCAACAGACTTCTTCCTTGTTGGCTTTTTTTTCCCCTTTAAAGATAAAATTAGTAGACGGGAATAATATTTTCAGACTTCGGTCTATTTAGAAAATGTCAGTGGTGCCAGCCACAAAATGTAACTTTGATTCCCAGGCTTTTAATTCCCAGACTGGAAGCAAGCATGCAGTCGCCAGATAGGGAAGTTGGAAGTGTGGGCAGTCCTGGGAATGGAATCCCTTCAAACAGATACTGCTGTTGGCTGGTGCAAAACGAAATCATTCCTGTGCATTCAGATTGACTCACCATTACTAGTCAGTGGTGTTACTGCTTGAAGTTACATGTGTACAGACAGGAATGTGAATTCTCAATACACAGATGTATAGCAGAGGCACATTCAGGAGCTGAAATGTCATATAATAACTGAAGTATCATATAATGCACAATACTGGTGCATTCAGAGCTCTGGTTCAATATGAGTGAATGTAACATAAGTATATCACATTTGCAAGCCACACCTCGCTTTGATACAGGCAGCACTAAAGATAAGAAAGCACATACCCTAATAAGGAGAAACTACACAGGTTTTTTAAAACAGCTCAAGATAGGTTGGAATGTAGTGCTTAATTGAATAAATGTAAAAGAATTACTTTGTTCTTTTATGTTGTTTTATAATAAATTCTTTAAAAATAAATTCTTTCCATTCATGGATGATAAGGAGTTATGATAATGATGGCATGACCATAATTTTACATGCTAATTCTCCCTTGCCTCCTTCTCCTGCCAGAACAGCACAAGGATAACACGCAGTGATGATGTCCTCAAACTACTCTATCCTGAAAGAAAGAGTTTTTCTGTCTTTTGTTTCAGAACATAAAGCATTGAAATATGTATTGTGAGGACCACTGTGTGATAAAATACCTTAGCTGTGCAGCTATAAGCATTGGGTTTACTTTTCTGCTTTTATATAATTTTTCTTTATTAAAGCTCTGACCTGTTTTCCACAATTGAGTATGCGTGTGCAGTTTCCATGCTTGTATCCATTCTCTTTGTCCTAATGGCCATCCAGTAGAAAGTTGAGTTAAAATTTATGACAGTTATGGAGATCTTATTTATTTTTACTGCCTTATTCTCTAGTTGAAAAAAGGATCTTTTCTCTATCCATGTTACATATTCAGTAAAATTTGAATTTGATATTGGTACTTTTTTCCTCATATTTGAAAGGTCTTTTAGTGTGTGGAATTAGATAAGAAACCTTTTTAATTTTTCAACATTTAGCTGTCACGGGGGAGTTTTCATTGTATGGTATTAGTGAATTGGATAGATGGATGGAACAGTTCAAGTCTTAGTTCTTCATTTAATTGGTGGATAAAGTGAATATTAAATAATTAACAAAGCCCTCTTTGAGATCCCTCAGAAGGAATTGCACAGCATAGCAAGATAAAAAAGCTCACTTTCTGAATAGACCAGTAATTTTAACATTTTTCATTCTGGAGTACTTAGAATAGTAACATCTGAAAAGTGCAAGATATGCATAATGGGAATGTAAAATCCTAAAGCTGGGCATTTACTGTATGGAAAGTAGTGAAATGATTTCATAGGCCATTTTCTCAATTTAAATCTCTTAGAAACAAGCTCTAATCAAAAGTGATTTTTTGGGGGGGCAGGAAGGTATTGTTCTGGGTTTTCATTATTGGAATGTTTCTGGCATTGTTGGAACCTTGGTAGCATTTCTGGTAACTCAAAAAATGTACATTTTGCAATTCATTTTTCAAACCTTTTTTGTGCAAAAAAAAAGCTTTTAGGTACTTTGCAAATTTGACTTTTAATTTTGGAGCTCTAGTTTATGTAAAAAAAGAAGCCACATGAAGGTGCAGGAAAGAGTCACCAGAGTTACTTTGATAACAGTCTTGGAAACTTGTATCTTGATCCAAGAAACTGATAAGTCTGAAGATAAACTGCATTAAAATCATACCACTTCTGTTCTGCAGAGAGCTCACAGTGTAAGGAAATTGATCTGGAGACAGAAGGATGCTTTTTTGTCCTCTTCTTGCAGTGTGTAGTGTAGGAAAGATTTATGATTAGAAGAAAAACAGCAGGATCTTGCTTGGGAGAATGGTGGTATTTTCCTTTTTTTGGACTAACTTCTCAGGTCGAAAATGCTTTCAAGCATTTCACATAACATTGCTTTTATTTTGAAACTCCAAAATATTTGGTGGGAGAAAGATTGTCCGTGAGATTGTTTTCAGGAACAGCTCTAAGATACCTAATGCTTTGAAAGTTCATGTGAATAAAAAGTTTCTGTGACCAACTTGAAGGTATTTTTCTGTTGAGTAGCTAATGGTTATTCCAGTAAGTCATACATTCAATTAGAAAAAAAAACGTGTTTGTGTTGTCTCTGAGTAGATGGGGCATGTTAGAAAGATAATAGTGTCCCCATTTTAATGCAGTTTTTGAATGTCACCTTTCTGTTCATTAAGATTTTCTTTCAAAACCTGTAAAAAACTGCCAGTAGTTTTTTGGAATGTATCATTTTGTCACTAGTGCAGTAAAAAAACCTCAAGATTGCACCCCCCCAGAACCATGCTTAGCAAAGATATGTACTTATTGTTGGCTAGTATGAATCAAAAAATAACAGGTGAAACAGACACAATAGCAAAATGTTGCAAAGAGCAAATCCCATTTGAAATATTGCCCTTATCAGGTAGGGATATTAAACCCACTATCTTTATAGCCCTGGAAAGAAAACAGAAGAAAAATAGCAGGTTTTGGCAGATGAAAGATATTTTCTCTACTTGCTCTGTTTTTTTGCTTGGGTTTTTATTTTCTTCCCCATGGCAAAAGATGAGCTGGAGTAGGAGGGACAGCAGGGTTGGTTTGATGACTTTATAAAACAATTCTAAAGTGTTTTGGTTTTTTTTTTTCATCTGGTTTTATCCATCCCTTTTTAAAAGTTTCAGGAACCCAGGAAGACGATGTTTTATGGATAGCAATGGCAGGCACCCATCAGATATGGGCACTGATGTTGGAAGGTGGAAAACTACCAAAGGGAAGGTAAGTAACTGTGCTAAGAGACATGTGAAATTGCTGTTTGTCATGATAAACAGCTTTCAACCCCCAAAAAGAGAGATAATCAAATTAAACTAAAAATAATTTAGTTTAAAGGCGTGTGTGCTTTAAAGTCTGCTTGCTTTATCCCACATCTGTTGGATGAAATGGAAGATGCTACTTTTGCTATAGAGCTAGGACTTGGTAAGGTGCATTCATATAATTGAATGTTACTTTTCCTTGCATTTGCCAAGTTACCAAAGGCATTGAATGATTCCTTTTGCTGCAGTACAGTTGGTTTTATAACTCACAAGTGTAGCCTCTGTTTATGCCTAATGTCCAAGGTATTTCAGACTCATTATCGAAATTGGGCCCTACTTTCCTTTAGTGATTTAAAGAAAGGAGTCTGCCTTCGATTTGCTGGGAGTGGAAACGAGGAGAATAGGAACAATGCATACCCACACAAGGCAGGCTTTGCCCAGCCTTCGGGGCTGTCCCTGGCTCCCGAGGATCCCTGGAACTGCCTGTTTGTGGCGGACAGCGAGAGCAGCACCGTGCGGACCATCTCGCTGAAGGACGGAGCGGTGAAGCACCTTGTAGGAGGAGAGAGAGATCCATTGGTAATCACTTCAAACTTCCCCACACTGCCCTACTAATATTCCTCAAGCCTGACCCGGAGGAACCACTTTTGGGGTGAGAGGGTAAATCAGTTTCCATGGCCATCAATTTCTTAACTTCACTGCTTGGAATGCAAATGTGTGCCGGTTGTGATGCTCAGGTTGTAGTGCAGATTGTTGCTCCTCAGATGAGAAATTACTTCACTTATATTTAAAACAGCCAATTTGATTGAGCATCATGTGGTCATTAAACCAGCTGGATTCATATTTATAACTTAGATGTGAGAGTTTTCATTTCCATGGTTAGCAACCACACTTCCCAGGATTTAATATCCTTGTTTTAAAATTGTCTCGATTTTTGTTTTTTTAAGTCGGTGAATTTCCATTTAATTACAATCATTTACATTCATGTCAACATTGAATAATCTAGTGTATTAATTAAATAAAATACGTTTTCAGAATTTATTTGCCTTTGGTGATGTGGATGGAGCAGGCATAAATGCAAAGCTGCAGCATCCCTTAGGAGTAACATGGGACAAGAAAAGAAAGCTGCTCTATGTGGCAGATTCCTATAATCATAAGGTAAGCATATAGTAACTTGTTATATACAGACTTTGAAATTTGTTTTACTATGAAGAATTGTTTTAGTAACATACAAAGACTGTGCTTGTTTCTGTTAAGCTGAGGAAACTGATTATACAAGTTTCTTTGTGGGTTCTTTTTCTTTCCTTCCTTCCTTCCCTATGGGTCCTTTTATTTACCATTGTTTTGCTGTCACATTCTTTTGTGTTGATGTGATGGTCTCTTGGGGGAGGTGAATTTAAAGTGCCAAGTTACAGTTCAGCCTAAAGACTCTTTCCTTGTGTCTTCCCAAAGATGCTGAACTAGAATAAATGAGCTAGGAGTGCTTAGGAATACTGCAGGTTTGATAAAACTGAGAGAATAAGAGGACTTGCTTTTCCCTTAAAAAAGCACCCAAGTTTTGGGAAGTATCGTGAGTTGCCTCCATGAAACTCTGAGATAAGCAAGATTGTTTTGTGTGATTGTCCTTATGTGATGTTTTATAAGCTTTCATGTCTAAAACTGTACACTGATTATATGCATTAAAAGAGAAGTAAATCATTTAATTTGAGGAATAAAGTATATAACACTAACTGCTTATCAAAATTTGTGTGGCAAATGATATTTTGTTTTAGATATTATATAAAACATTGTAAACTTTCTGTAATTACTTTAAGGAAAAAAAAAGATATTTATTTTTAGAAGAAAAATAATCTAGAAGTTAGTCTGCCGATTCTGTTATACTCTTACTGTTTTGCACATGTTTCCAGAAAGGCAACAAAAATTGGAAAAACAAGCCATTTTATACTAGAGAGTACTTTTGAAATTAGGGGAAGGGAACACTGAATAAAGACCAAAGGAAGAAGTAAAGTCCATCAGGGAATGGGGAGGGCAGAAGATGGGACATGTCACTTGTTAAAGAATGATAACTCTGGGATGCACTGCTAAGGTAATCAAAAGTTAGTGCTACCATCTGAAAATGTGGGACATAATATAGAACTTTTAAATCCTGCTGGGTTTTTTTCAGTGAAGTTTTTTTTGTGTCTCTGTTTGTTTAGATTAAGGTTGTGGATCCCAAGATGAAGAACTGTGCTACCCTGGCAGGCACAGGAGAAGCAGGCAATGTTGTTGGCTCCAGCTTTACACAGTCAGCTTTTAATGAGCCAGGAGGTTTGTGTGTTGAAGACAATGGCCGCCTGATGTATGTTGCAGACACAAATAATCATCAGATTAAAGTGCTGGACTTGGAAACAAAAATCCTTTCCATGGCAAGTAATACTTATTAAACAGGCTGATTGATTTTGTTGTTCCTTGATATAAGTTACTGTTACAGATTTTAGCTAGTGGTATAAAAATCATAGAGCTAACTTTGGGGTACAGTAGCTGTATTCATGGTGTTCTGTGATGATCAAGCAAATAAACATTGCCCGTTAGCACAGCTGTTGAAAGCTTTGGTCTTTGGAAAGGCAGCTTTTGAATGAAAACAGAAAGTGACCATCCTCTAGAAAAGAGTAACACAGAAACACGAGTTATTATGAGCACTTTGTAACAGTTGGATGTTGAAATCAATTACCAAGCCCTGTAATTAAACTGTAAGAGACGATTTTGGGATGTCAGTGACCTGAAGCAGGGTACATAGGAGGCTTCCAAATTGTCAAATCAAAACCACTGTCATAATTGAGCAGTAGCCATAATATCATGTGTCATTTTTCCTTGTCCTTGTCAGCTTTGAAACTGTAATTGTATTATGAAAGCCCATTTGCTTGCAGCAAAAATAAAAATAAAAATAAATATTTTACTTGATTTCTTCTTGCAGTTGCCTATCCTGAAGCCAGAAGCATGTGATGTTCCAGATAACCTGCCTGTGCAAAAGGATAAAATAACAAACCTTCCAAAACTGCCTAAATCCGCACCAAATGTTCAACTCCCTGCAGTAACTGTAGCTCCTGGCCAGACAATTCAGTTTTTACTAAACTTGACTCTTCCTGCAGATTCAAAACTGAATGAAGAAGCACCCAATTCCTGGTTTATCACAGCAGAAGGTAACGTGGCTATGCTGTTTTATCAGCTGAACAGGAGTAGTTAAGATAGGAGTGGGTTATGTCATCATGTCCTGCAGTACAGGGGATCTCACTCTGATGAATCAAGATGTCCCTCACAGTCCTGTGTTCCCATTTGACCTTGTGAGGCAATACATGGTATTTAGAGTTGATACATTTAACAGCTGGAGTGCAAATATTAGAAAAGGTGAACACCTGTTAGACTGCTTTGGGCTGGAATTATTACATGCTGCATTATTTTATGTTTTTTTAAACTTCCTTGGAATGAGTTGCCAGAGAGGGCTTGAAAAGGTCCCCTTCAGTGCTTGCCTTTTGTCTCTACGTACAGCTCATTCCAGATTTAGTGTCTGTTTCTGGTAGAAAGCTTACCGTGAAGGCAAAGCATATTCCTGAAAGAAATTCCTTTTTTTTGGCTCTTGTCTCTTCCAGAAAGTACTTGAGATACATTTATACCTAACCACTTTGAACCTCCTTTCTTATAATTCATATTTGCATATTTCCACTCGTAAAATACTATACAGACACTGCAGTTTGTTTATATGCCTTATAATTTAATGTAGTTTCTTATCCCAGTTTGTGACTTTGGAGTACAAGTAGGCTGTTTCCAGGAGAGTTGGCATACCTTTTGGCCTACAGCATCTTCAAATATTGTTGAAGTAAAGATATATGTGATGGCTTCGAGTGTTAGTAAAAATTGGAAATGTAAGCAAGTAAAATTTGTCCTTTCAAGCTCATAAATTCTAGAGCCAATTTTTAGGTATTTTCTAAAATATGCCAAAAAGGGCACTTCATCCATCTCACAGTAAAATACAGAGTACAATGCAGTGAGTTAAGTGGATGTATTGTGCAAGTCATTTTTCAGTTCACATGCTCTCAAATACTTAAGTAAATGTGAAACTCAAGTTTTGCTCTCACAGTCAGCCTGAGCATTGCTAAATTGCACCAACCCACTGCTAAGACCAACACTGCTGTTTGGAAATGTCACAATTTGCCTGCAGTTTTATGCATTTATGGCAGATACTTTACCTGGCATATTAGATCTCTGATACAAAATGTAAGAGTGTGTAGGAGAAAATGCAGTTCTGTTGCAGTTGAATAAGATATTCTGTATATAAACACCTGCAGTGCTGACACAAAGCTGTGGTTCTCTCCATCTTTAAATGACTGATAAAAAAGCACTTGTAAATTACTTTGGCTTTTTTTGTTGTTCACAACTGGAAAAATCAGGAAGGAAATCTCCTGCAATGTTGCATGTGGAAATGAAGTCCTTGTTGTCATGCTTTATGTAGGTTTCAGACATGATGTTAAATACCCTAATGATAAAATCTGTTGTTCTCTTACAGATAATATGTGGTTGCTTCAAGGACAGTGTATGACTGGAGAAATCAAGGATGTTTCCTGTCAAACTGTCATTCCCTTTCAGTTACCCAGGAGCTGTGTGTCAGCTGAAGCTGTCCTGGCTATCAAAGCGTGCCTCTACTACTGCAGCGAAGGTAGCAGTGCCTGTATGATGAAAGGCGTCTCATTCAGCCAGCCTTTACAGATAGCTGGTACCAACCAAGACAGCTCAACTCAAGTTGAACTGATACACGCATTTTTAACCAACTAACCCAAAGCCAGCTAATTTCGTGCTTCATTTTGCTATCCACCATTTCTACGGGATAAAGAACAAATAGATAACTTTTCTCTGCTTTTTCCTGGAACATATGGCAAAGCTAAGAAACAATATGCCTGGTCAAATGAAGTAGAGTTCCCTACAGCTTAATGGGAAAATTTATCATCACAACCTCATTTCTTTGCATTACAGTAGCAGCAATAACATTGTAATACTGTAGACTCTGCTGCCAGTTGTGGACATATTGGATGTCTGCCAATCTAAGTAATGAGCAACAATTTTTAGAGTCCTTTTGAAAGAGCTGGTGTTACTGTAAGTTATTTGCACTGTACATACTGTTAGAGTAGCTACATCATTCTGGACTAACAGTTCGAAATTCCTTCTGTGCCCTTATTAAATTTGAATAGAATGTCAGAAGGAATAGTTTCCTTCTCCACTCTGTAAAAGAAATATCTTGCTTATTTTTCTGTGATGACATTTATGACACATGTATTTTGAAAATACATCTTAAACTAGGTGCAGCTCTAATTTTATGCAAACTGAGTAACTGCTTTAACTCGACATGACCGCCTTATATGAAGAGCGTAGGTTCATGGAAAATTTCCTGTGAAAGGAAGTGTTCAAGTTTCTACAGAAGAATTTCATGGTGATTTCTAACAAAGCATGTGCCTCTCTGCAATGTGTATATATATATATATTTATATATATATAAAGAAAAAACACCACAAAACCATGCTGGAGCTTTTCTGATACATACCAATTTACATCTTATAGAAGGTGGTAGATATTGGTTGAATATCTAAAAGGCAAAAATTAAATGTCAAGCATTTCAAGCAGGGTGAATCACTTTCCTATTTTTATGATTTCTCTGTAAAGATTTGTGTGAAGTCTTTGGTCTTGAAAATATGTAATATTTTGAAAAATATTATACTCTTGAAGTCTGATTCAGAGTCTTTTGAAGTCACTGTTAGTCCCTGGTTTTGTAATTGTGGCCACTGAACCAGAATTGTATATTTGATAATGGATTATTTACATTCATGTTTAATGGTTCTGATCTTTTGGTAGAAAAATGGTAACCTAACCTTTGTGTAAGGTGCTTTAAACTGTATTGCAAAACTCTGCCTTTGGTGGTTAAAGGTTTTGCAAGTAAAATTCCCTCAATTTGCCATAGTAAGTAGCAGGAATATGGTGGGGGGGGGTTGCAAGTTTCTTACTTGAACTAGAAGAGTTTCCACCATGCCTCAGTGGGAATTGGGTTAGGCTCCATCCTCTGGTCATGATGATCAGTTCTGAGAAGATGATTTTGTTTTGAAGGTAGTATTTTTCACATATACGATAAAGTGCAGTAGTGAAAGAATTGTTATACAGTCTTTTCTAAAACAGTCACCATTATTCATGACACTTGTCAGTAAACCCCCAGGATCAGTTGTTGTTGCTTTTTCTCACTTAAAGGCCGACTGAAACGTTGGTCATGAACCCGGGAGGCTTTTGTTTTAAGGGAACCATATGGGCTGGTGTGGTTTTTCCTTCCATTGAAATGCCAGTCTATCTGAGAGTTCTTTGTGGTACCAGAAATGGTTGTTATCTCACCTGTCAGTAAGGCAAGGGCTGAACTATTATTTTTCTTGTGTTTGGTTTTTAAGCAACTCTCCTAATTGAGTGTTTCAGCCTTTCAATTCTCACATGCCATTTTGAAGAATGAAAAAGCTTTGCTACTTTGTTCACAGATTGCAAATGCTACTGGAAGGATGAAGATAAAGAAACTGATTTGGGCATGTTTTATTTTTTACACTTTAGCACAACTCAGTCTTTCACAATTTTTTGTCTGTTTACCTTTGGATAGAAGCCAGGAAACCTTAGATCAGCTTCTAGATAGCCCAAAAATTTTCTGTTGCTCTCTGAAAAAAACAAGCATTAGTTTCAGAAGTTCAGAATGAGGAACCAATTTGTTAGTTATCTTGAATGTGTAATTCATCAGATGGATTTTTGTCTCTCATTTCATCATAGAGTGGCCTGGGTTGGAAGGGGCCTTAAAGATCACGTAGTTCCACCCCCCCTGCCATGGGGACACCTTCCACTAGAGCAGGTTGCTGCAAGCCCCATCCAACCTGGCCTTGAACACTTTCAGGGATGGGGCATCCACAGCTTCTCTGGACAACCTGTGCCAGTGCTTCACCACCCTCACAGTAAAGAATTTCTTCCTAATATCTAATTTAAATATACCTTCTGTCAGTTTGAAGTCATTCCCCCATGTCCTATCCCTACATGCCCTTGTAAAAAGTTCCTCTCCATCTCTCTTGTAGCCCCCCTTTAGGCACTGGAAGCTGCTATGAGGTCTTCCCAAAGCCTTCTCCAGGCTGAACAACCCCACTTCAAATTTTCAGCTAGAATGACATATTTTTCTATTTCTGTTCGATAAGATCAAATTCTGCCTGTATTCCAGTGTTTTAAAAAAAAAAATCTATTTTATTATTGACACTTTTTAATTAATGCAATGCCATAGGGGATAGACTGTATTCCTCACTTTATTTAGCTACAGTGTGTAATGTTTAATTATAGTGTTGTCTTTTGTTTGTCCAGGGGACAGCATACACATTCCCAGAGTCACTCCTTCTGTTTCACTTGTAGTGTACAGACATTTGAATGTTCTGTAATTAGAAAAGCACATTTTTTAAAAGCTTGTGATATTTAGGGATCCTGTTTCCATTTCTTCCTCCAGGGTTTACAAGATGCTCTTAACAGTAAAACAAGTGCCATAAATTTCACCAGACAGGCAAACAGAATGGCATGTACAAGCTACAGAAATTTATTTCATTTAACTACAAGAAAGCATCTTCAAAATATGATACAGAAAAATAAGAAATGTTACTACTCTAAGTAGTGAAAAATCAGATATACTGATGACTGCTACCTCTCTGTATGGTAACTTAGCTTTGTGGTGTTTCCTGATACAAAAGTTCTAAGCAGGGTGTTATGGCTCAGCACTCCCAGACCTCTGTCTTACAGTAAATGTAATTCAAGGCATTTTCAAAACATGTCTTTCTCCTGACTTTAATAGTTTTTGCATCAGACCTTAATAAAGTAACAAATGACTGGCAAATCTCTGAAGAGCATTGGTCATGGTTGATCTGTATAATGGAAACAATTTCAGTGACATTTTAAGTTTATGGCTGTAGTGTTTGCTTTTCTAGGGCAGCTTTTGCTTTTAAATGAATATATTAATAGTTCCATTAAATGGTTTTAGAAATTTAATTGCAGTACAATAATTTTTATTAGACTAGAAAAAAAGATGATGTGGTTTCAAAGAGGGAGCATAATTAGTTTTAACAGCTTTTGGTATTGTTTGAATTCAGTAGCATCCTTCTAGTAGTTTGTTCCCTTCTGGTGAAAGAAGGGCAGGGATGATGACTGTGTAAACCTATTGATGGGCACATACTTTACACATAACATTTCTAGTTGATTTCTTTGTGTGTTGGATTCTTACATCACTTTGGACTTTTCTATTGGATGCACTTCTTCAAAGTTTGTGTTTTGCCTGGTCTTCTGGAAGACCAGGCAAGGAAGACCTCTGGCATGTTTTCCACCTGTCAGGCATTATGCTTGCATAATGCTGTGGTAACGTGGTACAAAGCAAGTACAGACCAGATGGGTAATACATGAGAAAGTAGTTTTATAGCATCATGTAAATGCCTTACCTGCTTAGAGAAAAGGTGCATATGGTTTCCAGTATATTGTATATACTCTTAATGCACTTTTTTTTTATTTTAATAGGCAAATATTGTAGCTGAAACCGTAGGTGAAAACTGTTTTGTTGAGAGAACATCAAGAGAAACATTATCTCTTGCTCAGAGGAGGGGGATGATCAGAATGAAGAGACTTTTCTTCTTGTTTAGGGGCTTGTCCTTTTGCTCATTTAATTATTGACTATTTATTTTAGCAAAGAGAGAGGTATTATGGACCGCAAATTTTTGGTTTTGAATTTTTGATTCCTAACAAGGTTTTCTACATATATGGAAGCTTTAAATGCCTGACTTTGTAGAGTTATAGGTGATACATCTAGTTTTAAATGGCTTGTAGTTTAGCAGACAATAGCAGAGATTTATGTACATTCTTAAGATCTGCAATTTTTTAAAAGCACTGTTATTCATTGAGACTTACCACAAAGACACATTGGACCTACACTCGGACTGAAGTGTGTTCGTAAACTTTGTTTTGCAACTCAAAAGTAAGGTTTTTTTCCTTGCATAACGTGGGAGAGGAGCTGTGACACATTGTGTGTATGTGTTCACCAGGCTGAATTGTGCTACCTAAGGAAAATTTACCATGTACAGCAGCTCATCAGCCACCCCCCACTCACCATGCAAATCTGCCAGCTCAGTTGTTCATGTAACCAATTAATATTACTGGTTTATGTTAGCAAAGATTTAGTATTTGGAATTTGTCATTACAATTTTCATTGAAATCAGTTTGTCAGGGATTAGAGGAGCTTCTCTGTCCCAAGAAAGCCAAGTGTAAGAACGGTGACAAGTAGTTGGAGATAGTTTTGGGTTTTTTTTTTTTGTAAATGAGATCTGGTTATTTTTTAATTAAATCACCCCATCTGTTTTTGTATTCAACAACAGGTCATTAATTTAAAACAATATTTCTGATATTTTACATTCCACTCTGTTCATGTAACCAAATTTGACTACTGTCTCCCATCAGAAGCAGTTGATCTGTATTTTATAATTTTTGTGCTATGATAGGTAAAATCATGACTCTCATTAAAGATTAGGATTCATTCCTGTTCAAGACTGAGCACATCTATCACTGAGATTCCAAGTTTATCTTATTTTCTTTGTCATACTGTCATGGGGATTTTGGTTAGGTTTTTGAGCCTGTCTTTTCTTCCTGTAGTTTCCACAACGAAATGCAACCAGTATCTTGTTACCATGGAGGGATCCAAGTAGGAAAGGTTAATTCCCTCCACCAGCTGCTTGCCCCTCCTCTGCTTTAGGGGTGGGGATGTAAGCAGCAAGTTTTGGGGAGCGTTAGAATAAGCTTCTGTCCTCAGGTGAGATTCATCAGGCTTTACACTGATGCAGCTACTGTCAGAACTTTTACCTTTACCTCTGGCCCTGTCCAGTGAGGTCCTGAGGTTGTTTCCAGATGTCCCAGAACATCCCGTCAAACTTGAGTAGCCTGTGCAGGGATTCTGATGGCTCTTGGTTTCAGGAAACTTTGATGCTATAAGATTACATACTTTATCTGTTATGTAATTTGCTGTCTTGTTGCAAGTTGCACTTAATTGTAATCAGGTAGTTCACTTTTGTCTCAGATGAGAAGGAAGAAAACTTGGGTGTAAGTGGAGGAGCGTTTGTGTAGCTATAATTAATTTTTGCTTAGTTTACCTCTTTGGTGGTCCATTGCTTTCAAGTGTACCAGAGAACTCTTTGTCCAGGTGCAGGCTCTAGGGCTAAGCAAAAGAATTGCAGGTATTTTTCAAGTCATGTTCTTTTGAAATATTGACCATTGTGAGCTAAAGAAATCCCATTTAAAAAAATCTGTTTATGCGTCTACCTTAACTTAATGCTTTGTACTCAACAGGACTCAGAACAGTGATATTCCACACATGCATTTTTTCCCATTGTGACTAAGTATTGAGGAACTCAACCCATCTGGCCATTGTCAGACTTCATAGAAAGCAAGACGACAATTCCAAATTTGGTTTTTAATTCCCAAATTGATGTTTTTTTAAAAAATAAGAGCCTATTTCCCAAGCTTTTGATTAAACTGAAATGCCTGGTTTTGAACCGTTCATTGAAAGAATCAGTCCTGAGAGTTGCCTATACTTAAAAGTTTTGAATTGATAGTAAAGTGGAGGAAAAGAATTGCTAAATGTTTTATATGTTGAATATTCAACTTCAAAATTTTCTAATTTCACTTTTAAAGTAGGATTAGAACAATTAAAACATTCTCTTTTCTGAGTCATTACCATTAATGTACCATTAATCATTGTACCATTAAAACCTGTGATGGATCTATGTGATTTTATAAAGAAATCAATAAAGAAAAATAAAGTAGTTGTTAAACTGTGACAGAGTGAAATCCAGGTGCTCCAGGTTAGTGGCAGATGTCTTCAGGGCCAGGAGTTCAGCCCAGTGTGACAGAAATTCTGCCTTTTCATTACATCGTGATGGCTGAAGGAAAAATATCAGTGCCTTTTGTAACAATACTTGAAAGTATTTCTTTACAGAAATCTGGAGTACTGATTGAAATAGGGTATTTGAATTTCATGGTTTGCAAGTTTCACAGGGGTTTAATTCTACTAATTCTGAAACTGAAGAGTTTTTTCCTTCTTCATGTGTTTGAATTAAGTTGCTTATTTGTCAAGCTACTATTCTTACAAAATACTTCAAAATGTGGTTGTTTCTTCTTCTCAGTCTTGTGAACTTACTTCTGAAACTGTTGTTACCTCTTTTGTGCACTTCAGAATAAACTTGGCAGGGAGACTTCAAACAGCTTGCTGAAATTGTGGTTTGAGTGAGATGGAAGGCAAAACATGCACTGATCTAAAAGGGCAAAGGTGATGCTTCTTGGTATTTGAGGGGTGGAGGGTTGGTTTTTGTTTTGGATTTTTTTTCGTCTGTTCTACGGATCAGCAGAGATTCTTTTCATGGCAGAAGGTTGTGTGTTGAGGCAGCGAGGAAGGATCAGGTTCTCTCACTGTGAAACCATGTAACTTCATTTAGGTTCTGATGCTGGGATATCTAAAAATCTCAGCAGTGTAATACTAGTGAAGAAAGTCACATTTGAGCACTTAACACCTTAATAAATGTCTCCATGTGGTTTAAGGGGAAAGACAGGAATTTTTTTCTTTGTCTTTGAGGTTTTCAGCGTTGCTTTGTGGACATTGGGATATTTTTGTCTGCTCTTTGAGATACTAAACCTTTGTTTTTCCATTACATGCGATGCAAAGCCTTTTAAAAGATGTGGTTTATATTTGTGGTTACAAAATATGCTAAGCATTAAAACGAAAGCACTTCATCTACAGCTGATGTAGGTAATGTAAATTCTTCACAGAGAGTGTTGTCTGACAGTGTTCTTAACAATATTCATGGATTATGATCCTTTTTAAATAAAAGGTAAATGTGTGATATTGTAAGAACAAATAAATACACTGTAGAAGAAATGTCAGCCTCAGATATCAATCCAGCAAATAAACAGTGATTAAAGAATGTACGCTTTCCTCCTGTGAAACCTCTTTCTCCTTGTAAAGCTTTTTCATGGAAAAATAAGCATTAAAAAATTTTGTGTTTTCTTCCAAGGCTCGGTTTGTCTGTCAATCTTTGCGTGAACACAAATCTAGAAGTTATGAAATGCGTCTGCTGTAAGGTGTTACAGCTTGATTAAAATCCTTTAATTAAGAAATACTCTTCGTTTCACACTTCCCTTTCCCCCTGGCTCTGCAGCCGTGGGTGTCAGACATTCCATCAGTGACCCAAGGGTCCGTAAAACAGTGTGAGTCATGAGGACTCCCCACCTTCTGGGGTTACCCAGGGGTCTGAAAACAAGAGATCTGGGTTTCTTTCATTTCTCTACATGAGAGAGATTAGAAGTGGTGTATTGCATGAGTCATAGGCTGCCTGACCATGGCCTTCAGTTTATTGCAGAGATCCCACAGCAAACGTGAGTACTGGAGTAGATCTCTGCATTGGGCTCCACTTGAAGCAGTGTTTGTTAGCCTAAACACCACTGGGCCTAAACTGCACCACACTTTGTGGTATGTGGGTGCCTGTTTAGTAATAATTACGGTTGAATCATTTTTTAACAGCAGTTTCTAGAAAATATCGTACTCGGATAATAATTTTTCAGCTTGGACACAGAACATGTGGTTACAGGATGCTGATCCAGGCACTCATGTGCACCAATACAACTGAACACAGATGTCAACATGCCTATGAATAGAATCCCTTATTTGTGCTGCTCATCATGTTCTTATTGATACCGTGATTTCTCATTAATGAAAGCATCATATGCCAAAAAATTGGTAATATCTACTACAGGTGAGCCCCAGAAATAACAGTGTAAATATGCTGATTTTGTGTTGTTCCCCTCCACCCCACTAAAGATGTGTATTCATCTGTTTGAATATTTAAAACATGTTTACACGTTACTTATAAAACTCAGCTAATTTTCTTTGATTGCCATCCAGATGAAATATATTCAGCTTAGCCTGATGCAGTGAGTCTGAGTCTTACAAACATTCAAAATTTATTTGTAATTTCTGTTTTATTATAAAGTGCATCAAAAGCTTCTGCCAAGCCTAACTCAGCTAGCTTAGGCAGGGTCTCAAAATCTTTCAGCGTCTTAGCATTTGCCTCAGATCATGAAGCTGAACGTTTGCTGGCTGTCAGTCGTCATCTCTGAAATGACACCTTCATCCCCAACTTCTAAGTATTCTTAAAACAGGCAGCCTGTGAGGACACAGACTGGCACATTCCTTGTGCAAACAAATCTGCGGTGCCTTTGTGTATCATGGCAGTGGTGGGACTGAGCTGGGATCTTGCATTTGCTGGAGCCCAGGGAGGCACTGCCCAGTAGAGATGTCTGTGGTCACGAAGTCGCTGCTCTAGGAAACTATTAATTAGGTTGTTTCTAAAGGCAAGGGAAAGGAGCCTTTCATGTTGAAATCACTAGCGGGGGCCAAGGTATTTTCTTGTTGTTGCAAGGCATTCTGCAATCTCCTGCCAAGAGGAACTTGGGTAAATTGGGCTTTAAAAGGCTCCTCTCCCTGCCCTGTCCTTCCCATCTGAAGTGGTTTCCTGTGGCTGCTCAAAATCATGATCCTGCTGCCTAATCTGAATTTTATCTTTTCTGCCTGTCACCCTGGTATTTTGCACACACAGTCCCACCAGAAGCTGAAAACAATACCCGATGGCTATTTCATGTGCCAGTGTGTGCAGCGAAGTTCTACCCCTGATGTAACTGGCCTTTATAGAGCTGGTTTTTTCTCCTTTGCCCTCTTTTTTAGGCACAGAAATCAAAGCAGAGGTGAGGATTTCAGCCTTTGCATGTAAAAGAGTAGCTTTCTGAAGCATTCCTACAGCAGCACAGTTCTTTCTTTGGAAAAACATTATCAAGTTGTAACCCTTTGTTAAATCTCACAAATTAATTTTTCCATCTCAGGCATTCCCTTCAGCAGACTACATGTGAAGACCAGTGCTCAGAGCTCTCAGCAAGAGCTCAGGGTGTAAATAGTGTTTAAATAGTGTTAAACTGCAATATTAAGGAGTAGTTAATGAAGAGGTTGTTTCAGTAAAACTGAATACTTAGTTAAATTTACCCTTGTGCTGTATATCCACTCATGAATTCCATCTGCCATGGAACTGCAATGTTATTTTTGAAGCTATCATTGCAATTATTGTCCTTGAGAACCAGAAAGTTGTTCTAATGAGAGGGCAGCACGTCAGGTTTGGTATCTGCTTTATACAGCAGAGCTTGGGAAAGCACATCAGCTCCCTGGTGAAGTGAACCCTGCATCTGAGACAACAGCACGCAAGTGTGACGTGTTGTAAGCAGAGCAAAGCAGAGTCAGCAGTTTAATGATGTGTTTATTGATACAATGATTTATCATTAATGAAAGCATTAACGTGTGTCAGCAGCATCAAGGTCTCTGCATCTTCCCTCCCTCTCCTTGTGTACACTTGACACACTTGACTGAAGCTGTGATGTTTTCCAAGTTATCTGGGGTTGATACTAAGACACAGAGATCACCAAGAATGAGAGATGTAACCATTTTGCAGAACCTTAATACATTCAGCAAGTGGAATCGTGGGAGAAAATAAAAAATGGAAATGCACCAAGCAGTGCATAGGAGCATCAATGACTAAATGGCAGTTAAATCCAAAGGAAACTTGCTGGGGGCTCCTGAGAAACCCATCATTTAAATTTTCCTTTCCTTTATGCAGTTGAGTGAAGAAGATGGATTAAATTTGCATTTTTGCCGTGTTCTTAGCAGTGGAAGTGCTATAAAGTGCTGCTGTTATCACAGATTCAAATCAGACGTGCATGTGGCAGAACTTCTTAGACCTTACGAGGAAGGTGCAGAGGGTGGAATGGAGTCTCAAGCAGAGAGTGACAAAAATTTGCCTCACAAATTCACTGCTAAGTGTAAAATGAAACATTTACTGAATCATAACAGGATTAGTTATGAATTTAAACTAGCAAGGGATTACAATTTTTATTTACTTGAGGATGCTGAACAGAATGATTCTCCTTACAGGAAGCTTAGACTACATGCAAGTACACGAAATACAGTAAAAATACAGATCTTAACCAAGAGAAGTGCAATAGGATGGATGGTATATTTTATTTAGAAGCGTAAGCATCTTTTTTCCAATATATAGCAAGCTTGCTGATTTTAAAAAAATATGTATTTTTACATGTTTGCAAGAATAATAGTGGATAGAGAGTCTCAGCAACTTTGTGACCTGCCTCTGATCTATGTAAGTGCATCACATGCAATCACAAGATTATATATTTTTCTTATACACTTGGTACAGGGTCTTTCCTGCTTCGTAGACTGTGAAGCAGTATCACCATGATACCTTCTGCATATCACAGTTTTTGTCTTGACAGTAGGGGAGACTAGCACCTAGACAGGCACCTGAGAGCAGGCATGCATCTGCTTTCCAAGAGCAGCCCAGCTCAGATGAACCTGTCATAGTAATTGTGTTCCACCTTCTCCTAAAATGCAGAAAGCTTATGGAGTACCTTGTACAGCAATAAGCAAAAACTGGTGAGGATTTAATCCGTGCTCAAGCTTCTCAAGTCTCAAAGGGAAGTTTTATTTACAATTACAGTGGTCCCAGGAAAGAGTTAATTCACTATTTGCAAAAAATCCCAACAAGTTAGTCCAGGAAAATTGTTTATTTTAAACTCAGAAATGTTTCCAGAAATTTTCAGAAAGGGCAATCAAGTGATTCTAAAGCAATTCTGACCTGCCAGCTTAACAGCATAAGGATTGTTGTCAGCTAAGGAAGTTGCTGAAGAGTGTTGAATGTTCCAGCACAGAACTTCAATAGTAAACATTAAATCATTAAAGGCTTCTTACTGAGTTCTCTTCAGTTTGGGAGGAGACTCAAGTCTGTCGTAAGTTTGACTCTGTGTATAAACCACATGAAGGCTGGACCTTTAGGTGGAATAAATAAATTTTCCTGCTTCTAACTGGACAGTGGAGTTTATACATTTCTCTCAGGCAGCAAATAGGTGCATTTATCTCCACATTACTGTGCTTCTCTCGTTAATCTCTGCAAAGTTTTTTCTTAGTGACTGTCACATGATCCTTTTCACTCTACATTTATCTCTCTAATTAGAGCTTGCAGCCCAGTGACTCACTCCTTTAACTCAAAAGAAAAAATAATTCAGTTTCTCATGTACTGGGGAAAAAAAACACTACTAACCAGTACCTCCCTTTGCCTTTTTACATTCATGAAATGTGCTGTTAACAAGAGGTCTGGCTTCCTCTATTTCACTCCTGTGCTACATCCCACTAATTGGGCCATGCTGGCCACTGAAATTGCTCTCAGCAAGGTTTCTAATGATGCATTGTTAGCCCACTATTGTCAGTCTTCTTGGTTTGCCAGCTGCCTTCAGCATACACAACCAGTCTTTCAGTTTTGAAATTTTCATTTTGTTTGCCTCTGTAGTTCTCTTTACTCCAACTCTCTGCATACTTTGGAAACTGCATCTTCATCGTGTCCTTGGCTGAACAGCCTTCATCTTCCCCATCTCCACCTTTTCTGCTCTCTCTAGTCCGAACATTTGTTCAAGGTTTCTACCTCATGTCTCAGTTTCTACAATACACCGTGTTAGTTACAGAATTTGTCCTGCTCTTACCTATCCAAAATGTGACTTTGTCAAGTGTTGGTTTCATAGCCTGAAGGGTGATGACTGAAACATGGCTTTCTTGAGTTCAGCTGTCAGCTCTCTCTAATATCAAGCATATGCTGCACCTTCACAGATTTCCATGTGCCTCACAGCATAGTCATTTCCTATCTGCAAGGTATTTCCCAAGATTTTTTCAAGATACCAACTCCAGCCTCTTTTTCTCTGTCTGCACCTTTATCCACTATTATTCTTGCAAGGTATATTGCACAAAGTACCTCTGAGGCTTCCCTTAATTTTTAAAAGGATTTCCTCAGCAATGCTGTCAAAGCCTTTCTTACAACACTGAAATAGTGTCAACATTTAGGCTTTCCTGGACTAAAATAACTCTTAGACCAACAACATCTCATTGTTTGCTGGCAGACTCTGATTGTTGGCTGTGCTGTACTGTTTGTTGCCTCGTGTTGTCCATCAGGTGTAGGATCTCAGTGTAAGCTCTCTGTGGACATGGGACTTTCTTATTCCTGTGTGTTTACACAGCACCCAATGCCATGGAGTTTTTCCTGAGCAATGTGGTAATATAAATGGTAATGACAGTTGGTATGACAGGTTTATTTCCCTGGCAGTGCTTAATCTTATCAACACAGCTTTTAAAATGGATTTGGGAGCCAGAAAAATAAAGCGAATGACTTGTACAAAATTCGAGTTTCTGCTTCCATCATTCCAATGTCTTGCTTTTGCCTTGCTGCTTGTAGACAAATCTCCCATTGCTTGTTCCACTGAAGCTTCAGCAATGTACAAGCAAATAAATGAAAAAAAAACCTTTCCTGAACTGAGGGGATTATGTCCTTAGTCTAGGAATTCCGGAAGGGCACATGGAGTTCAGCTCTGCTGGATGTCTCTCCAGGTTCAAGTCCTAAAGGATCCAAAGATTTTATCATGCTTTTTATAGGGATGTTTGATCACATGCTGAAAAAATGTTAAAATTGGCTAGAGCTGCATCTGTCTTCATGATATTTATTGGCTTCTTTAGTTTGTTCCAGTGGATAAAGAGACAATTGACTGAAACAGATAAAAAGCAAGAGAGTATCAGACATAGGGTTTGATCCTGAACTGTGACCTCAGACTTCCACCAAAACACAGCAGATCCTACACATGTGAGGGAAGGAATGGGCCTTGCCATTGCAGGCTGTTGCAGAGGGCACATTTGCAGTGTCTGTAGGAGGGGAGGTTTATGGCTATATTTAATTCCCACAGAAGTACACTCCATGGCTTTGGAAAAGCCACAAGGCTGTCTTCTGAACTGCTGGTTGTTACCCTTACATGGAAATCTGAGCGACTGATCAATGATCTTTCTTAACACCTACCTGACTTTTTGGCATTGAGCATCTGGAAGATTATGAACAATTTCATTAATTTGACTTGAAGGATTAGGAATAGGGCAGAAGGATTGAATCTCCTCAGCCACGGGTCTTCTCTTCTGTATAAGCTGTTCTTTCCATATTTCTCCACACTCAGGCTGCTTCCCGTCATCCCCACGTTCTTTGCTAATTGTGCTACCACTGCTCCTGCAAAGTGGCACAGGATGGAGTGGAAGCTTTCGGCTCCCTCTTTCAGGGAGAGGCTTTTGGCTGTTTGGACCACAGATTGTTTCTTCTGAAAAAGGACAGTAGTTAAAGTCCTGTTAGTCCCAGTTGGATGGGACTGCTCCATGGGAAGCCTGCCTCAGTAGAGAAGAAAGCTGTGATGACCCCTTTTTTGCCGCTGGGACATGCTGCTGTGCCCTGACTCTGCTGTAGCTCGTGAAATAGCAGCGATTTCACCCCCGGAATTGCAGAGCTGCAGCCCAGGCAGGAGGAAACGACAGGCATTTATAACTGAGACCAGCTATCTGCCAGGTTTGACGTCTCCTGGTCGATAAGGGAAGGTGGAAGCCTTGCCTTGAGATGGAGCTGTGAGAGACCTCCGTGCCAGGGAGGAATTTCAGAGTGCTCTGGCTGCAGTGTAACCACCCAGACAGATGGATGGCCAGGAAGCCATTTTTTTTTTTGGAGAAGTTCTGCAATGATACATAAATCTTCTGGCCTGGCCTGGTTTATTTTTACCTTTAATCCTGAAGAATTCCTGTCTGATATTCTAACCTTCCTTTCTGATGTTTTATTAGAACTAACTTGCAAAGCCTCTTTCCAGTGTGTGTGGAATCCTGAGCTCAGCTCTTCATTAAAACTGCCTTTTTAACTCTTTCACACCTTCCCCTGGTTGATTTTTCTTTTAAGGTAAATATTGGAAGGAAAGATCTGTTGTTTCCCCTTTTCTGTAAATGGAGGGACTTGAAGTGTAAAACACTTAGTACATGATATAAACTTGGGAAATAAGCATCTAAGAATCATAAAATTCAGGAAAAAAATTTAAGCTATTATATTATTATCTTATTGGTTTTTCCCAGATTTCCTAACTTTGGTTTGTTTGTTTATTTTACAATTGAAAATATGGTTTTTTTGGAAGGTATTCCCAGTTTCGACTGACAAAATCACATCTGAATCAGCGTAATTTTTTTTCATAATTTTTTTTTCTACCAAGAAAGAAAATCCATTTTAAGTGCCATCATTGTGTGTCTTGATGAACGTGATGTACATGGCAGAGGTGGAGGTGCTGCACCAGCCCCTGGTGCCCAGCCCAGCCTTGGCAAGGGAAAGGCTGTGCAGAGGAGGAACTGCCTGCCCAGAGGGACCAAGAGTCTGAGAACAAACTAAGAAACAGCAGCAGGACATTACATGCACAGGGAGGGCATTGAAATAAAAGTGAGATGTTTCAGATCAGTGCAGTAAGGGCAAGTAGAACAGTCCTTGGCCTGCCTGATGCCTGCAAACACCACAGATCTAGACATTTCCAAGGTAGGGTTGAGTTGTTGGCAGGGTCAGGCAGCTTACCAGCAGTGGGTCTGGTAGTATCTGTGCTCTTCCATGCCAGGTCCCCTCAGTGCCAAGGAAAGCTCTTACACAGCTTTAATTTGCTGACTTAGACAATGTGTCTGTGAACAAACACCCCGGAAGACGAATTCTATGAGAGATCTGTTTTGGAAGACTCTGATCTTTGAAGAGCACCTGTTGATCCCTAGATTTTCCAAATTATGGAGATGCTTCGTTGTCCAGATGCATTTCTACTGGTGGCAGAGAGTTTATTCCCTATGGCTGAGGTCTGCCTGTAGATAAATATGTAGCTGCTTGAGCACACACCTATTGATTCATGTGCCTTCCCCACTGGGGCTCTAGCCCTAGCTGGGGATTGATGAGTGTTGCTTCAATAGACTCAAATGATGAAAATTACAGATTCTTTCTTAGATGCCCATTATAGATTTTTGAAAATCCTTCACTTCCTTATTTAAACCCCTTGACTGCGGATCACCCCCTCTCCAGGAGAACTGACAGCCTGTTATAAGCAGGCCTGTATGATGACAGATATGTGATTATATTTAAATAGCCCTGTCATAAAAAGCATTTCCTAGATTTTTTTTTTCCTTAGCCTGATATTTAAAAGGTTGCACTTCATTTTCTGCGTTTTTAATGAAAACCTTCCGCAGTGTGAAAAAGGAACTAAAAGCCCTGAATTAAGCATGAAGGTACCACTTATCAGACGAAATAAATATGTCAAAAATGCAAAAAAAATATTCTATAATGTGTCTGTGAGAGCTTCTAATGGTGGCAAAAAATGTTCCAGTCTGTTCAAAACACAGATGAATTTGAATTTCATTTTCAAAGAAAGGCTCCTGTTGCTAATCTCCCCTGTCCTGCTGTTTGAACTCATGAGCTTCAGAGATGATAAGAACATGTTATTATGCAAACTATCAAAGTTTATTTACACAACTTCTTAAAACAGATTCTTTCAGTGTTATGGCCAGGTGGTTAACATCCATTGTCAAGTTTTTTATGCATGCCAGTTTGGTAGCACACATTCCCCATCCTGTAAGCAAGATATAGCCTGCTGGACAATGCTCTGTTCTCCTAAATCTGAGGAGTTAACACACTCTCATCTTTAAACTCCTGGAATCCTCCTTTTCCTTTGATTGTAAAATCTGTGAACGTTTTCACAGAGCACATCCTCAATGAATACAATAAAGAATCAAATAACCTAAGCAGATTTAAGTTCCAAATTAAATTACATATCAAACAGGAATCTGGTAATGCAGTCTACCCTAAAGTCTTTCATCTGTGCAAATCCTGTGAGCACTCCAGCACTCCCAAATTGTCAGGTGAGCTCTCCATTCTAAATATTTTTAAGTGGCTTAAGCACTTAAGCACTCAATTCTGGGATTCCCAACTTAATGTTCCCTCAAAAGATCCAGTTTACAGAGGGTGGTTGCTCAGTCCTTTCTGAATAGCAGGCTGTTCACCTCCTGGTATCTCTAAACTGAGGCAACAATTTAACTACAAACCATTTATTACAGCTGGGCATTGTTAGATCTTCTTCTATAGTTTAAAACACGTTGCTTCTGCATGGGATATAAATCACAGAATAAAATGTATCAGGGAAACCTGGAAATGGAGATACCACTTTATATACACAGGAAATATGGGAAGATTTATTATCAGTGATTTTCCTAAATCTGCTTAGACAGTCAGGACGTCTTCCAGAATGGATATGGCTGCAGTTTTCCATATCCATAGATCAGCAGTTTGTGGGGCACACTGAGAGAGCTCAGAAACAAAGGGCACCAGCAGTAATGAAATGTTGTCCAGTGAGCACCAAACTGCCCGGGGCTGCTGGAAATCACAACCCCAAAGGAGGGTCTTGGTATCACACCTACACCTCAGGCAAGAGGTGAATGTGACAGTGGGAGATTTTGTGTGTACTGAGAACATCTCTGACTCAGTGCCACAGGGACCAAGCTTTCCCTGGAACCTTTAGCCCATGAGGGCATCATTTTGAAATATATATATATATATATATATTCTTATACCTTAAATCAAGTTACAGCAACTTAAAAAGATCAGTTTGATCTTTTGTGGCCTGTGTTACCAGCAGGATTATTTGAGTGAAGGCCGCAGTAACTTAGGTTACTTTGCCATTGATGTGGACTAGAAGACCACAACAGAAGCCATGTCACCTGAATGGAACTGCAAATTCTGGACAAACTCATTGAGAAGCTTTAAGCAACTTGACGTTTTTTCACAAGAGGGGGAAAAATATAGAAAGGTGCTAAACCCTTGCATAGTGCAGACACTTAACAAACATTTCCATAACCTTGGAATCCAAAAATGATTTTCACTTCCGTATCTCTTCTGATATTACTTCCCCTGACAATGAGAAGTCCCTCAAAACCATATAGTGCTTTCCAACTTGGCCTTTGCTGCATTTTTTTCTTTAACAGGTGACACTGACAAAATTATATAGCAGACAAAAAAGCAAATAAGTCATGAAAGACTTATTTTGAAACTGCAGGAAAATATATACCTGGGCATGACATCCAGGAGCTGATTAAATCACCACATTTTCAATTCCTGAGAAAAAGAAATTTCAAGCAAAATTTGCAGAGAGCAAGAAACAGATATGCAACAATATCCATGAACAGTAAAACCAAGATTTCTGAGAGTGTGTGTGGCACTAGGGAGGACAGAAACACTCACAGAATATTAGAATCATAGAGTATTTTGAATTGGAAGGGACCATACTGTGAGCTTCATCCATGTAGATATCATTTTCAGTCAGGCTGCATCTACCAAAATTCTGCTTATTCAGAAACTGGAACTTCTGTTGTCCAGAAGGTTTCCAAGGTGTCCAGAAGGAAGCAAGCAAGTATCATCCACTTCATACCTAATTTAATACCTATTATTGGTAGTGTCAGTCTGCTCTCAGTGGCCATGCAGCCGTGCTCCAGGAGTATCTCATCACAGCTAACTGGCACTAGGCTGACTGCAGAAAGGTGAAATGCTGAGCAAATTGGGAAAGAGAAGTGCTTTTTAGCAGGTCCTTCCAGGACTGAGCTACAGCATAAGAGCTGAAGAGACAGTAACAGACATTTTTGTGCAGCACATTTCATCCCCAGATATGCTTAATCTTGAAAAGCTGCTGCCCCAACTGGGGCTGATCTGTGGATGAGAGGACTGTACCTCTCTATCCCAAACCAGAAAGAATGTGCTGAAAGCAAAGATACACACATCAAATCCTGCCAGCCTGTTCATTATTTTGTTTGTGTTGGGAAGGTGAAAGACAGAGCAGACTTTCTAGACTATTTTGGTAACTGGAATGATTTAAAAACATGGCTAGGCAGCAGTGCACAGACTTCAGGCTGTTCTGCCAGCTCATCTAAGCCATCCTCTTCAGCACCACTTGCTATTTGGTTACTAGAAATCCTTGGAGTTGAGCACTTCACTCATGCTGCAGAATTCCAAAACATTTCATCTGGGTTTTTCTGTTTGTCACATAAGGACATGAGTCCACAGAGAATATAATTGGATGAGCAAGTTCCTTTGCCTTTGTGCTCTGCTCTTGGAGTTGGCCCTAGGGTAAAATGACAAACCTGTGCTAGACTCACATCATCTGCAAAGAGGAGTCACTGGAGCTGCAAGGTCCTGCAGCTCATTATGGCTCAGGAATGCCATTGGAGGCTGAAAGTCTTGGCTACTGTGACAGGGAATGAGCAGCAGAGAGGGAACAGCCCGGGCTTCTGATTTTCCACTGAGACACTCTGCACAGTGAGGAAAACGTGTCTAATCTACTGCAAAGTGGGACAGGAAATTTTTGTCCATATGTCAAGCGTCTCTCCTCCTGAAAGAAGGAAAAGAAAGAAAAAGAAAGAAAAGAAAAAGAAAAAAAAAAAAAAAGAAAGAGAAAATAGAGAACCCAAGTTCTGCACAGTGAGGTCAAGTGCTCAGTTCTTTCTCCAAGCTGAGCTCATCATGCTTGGAAAACTCAGGACAGAGCTGTTTTGGTCCAGCTTTTCTTTAAAGCATTTTAACCTGATGTCCAAAACAAAGCAGTAAATTAGATGAACCAGTCAGCTGAAATTCAATGTCTTTAGCTGAAATTTGGCATGTAGCTTTGCCAGCTCAGTTATAGATTTTTTTTTTTTAATGACTATTTGGCTTTTTATTTCTCTCTGTGCCTTTTTCCCCTCCTCCTTTTCTGCCTTAAAATGCATTTTCCATTACAGTATTTGAGCACAGGAAAGCACCACCTTCATAACTTCTCTAATGTAGCCATTTTACTTAAATATTCTAGACACTGAAACATTTTCTATTAAACTTACAGGTTTCTTTCATTCTGTCATTGGAACGTGGTTTTAAACATAAATTATTTTGTTTCTGAGGTGCATAGAAATGAATGTAATGTGGAAATTCACTTTGGTCAAATGAAGCTAAATAAAGCATTAAAAAAGCAACAAAAGCTTGTGGTTTGGATCAGTGCAGGGACATCTACCTAATTTCCATTGCTGAGTTCTGTAATTCTAGCACCAGTGAAATTAGTTTTTCTCCGTGTAGATCCTAGTTCAAACACTGAATAATGCAGTATATTTTGAAGATTTAAGTTTTATCAGTGCACATTTTAGGAGTCACTTCACATCAAAGTTATTAGTGCGTTGTTTAGAATTACCAAGGAAATTTTTATAGAGGCAGTTTGTTCCCTTTTTCACTTGGACCTCATAGTGATGATACCAGCACTTTAAAAAGCCCTAACATCATTGCTCATAACATCATTACATCTTCACTTTACTTGTAGGTCATTGCTGTCCTGGTAATGGCATGTCAAAAAATAGTTTGAATTGTTACTCCATTTTCATTCCTCAGCTGATTGAGAGCAATTCTGATTACCAGGATAGTCAGAGCTGCCTAGAAATTGTAAAACTTCTGCCCTCTGTGGCTTGTTGCTATCAGTTCCAAAGAAGCCATGGTTCTCCAGCCCAGACAGCAATATTGACCTCTTTTCTTGAACTTGTCTTTCTTCTCTAATTTCTTCCAGTGTCAGCAAGGGAAGCAGAAATGAACAAACAAAAAAAATCCAAACTTTAAAACTTCTCTTGGGAGGAAAAATAAGCTAAGGTAGCTTTCTAAGGAAGTAGAAACCAAGCTGAAATTGACCTTAAAGTCAGCTTTAAGGCTTGACCTTCTGTTCTATGGCTCACATGAACACCAACAACATTTCTGTAGACATTTGGTTTCTAATAAACCCCCAAAAGAATGACATTGTACACTTTCATATGGCTTTGAAGGGAAGTTTGAATCTGCTAGAATCATGCACTTGAAAACTTTCCTGCATATGATATTATTCTACAGGCATACCTTACACCTCTGTACTATGTGAACGAGAATTAGATGCCCAACCCTTTCATTCTTACACTCATTTCCTAATCAAGATGGAATCTCTATCTTCTTACAACAGAGAGAATCCACTAAACAAAATAGTTCAAATACAATTCTTTGTTTGTATATGAAGAATAGTAATCAATGCAGTAATGGTGTGTATATATCTTAGTTTAAATACAGAAGTGTCTTTCACATTTATTTAAACATTTCTTCAAATGTTAATGCATCAGACTTCAGCTATATCATGGGTATAGCTGTCTCAGAGGGTGTACCTCAGGCACTGAGCTATGGAAAGAGAAAATAACTGGCTCACAAAAGAAAGATTTTAACAGAATTCAGAGTGGAATCCTTATCTCCTTTCCAGCCCTTCCTTTTATTATAGCACTTTTTCTTTTCCCTGAATCACGGAACAAAAAAAAAAAAACAAAAAAACAGCTTAATGCAGATTTTATCTTCTGTAGAGTAGCTCTGAAATAGCAGCTCCACAAAATCACTGTCCTTTACACAGTGTGAGTGACTCATTAGCGGCATCAAGGGTTGTTTGCTCTTCTGATCCGCTCATTCACAGAGCTGCATCCAGGATCCTGTTCGCTCAGGATTCCTTCCCTATGTGTATTACTGGCTGTAAATAAAAGTCCTTCCTCCCCCTAACCCTTGATTGCCTGGAGCTGGTACTGTCCAGCTGTCAGGTCTGTCACGGGTGGTGGTCCAGCACTCACCGAGGCTCCAGCAAGAACAGGCAGATGGTCCACACAGGTGGGATGTTGTAGTGGCATTTCAGAACATCAGCTGTTCTAGGAACTGACATCGATTATGGAAGTGGGACCGACCCACTCCATGGGTTTTCAATCTTAAATCCATCGGTAACTTTCCAGAGTTAGCTTCTGTTTTCCTGGAAGAGCATCCAGCACATTCCCTCTCCAGGACTCCTTGGCTCATCCTCCCTGTGTTTAAGGGAATGGCAAACTTCATCTAAAGGAGCAATCCCTCTGCCACAGCTGAACAACATGCAGTAAATGAAAGAGTTAAGGGTAATCTAGTAATTGGGAACAACCTGACTCCGTGTTTTTGCCATATCAGTTTTCTTAACAGAAATGCATGAATACCCATAAGGAAAATGCTACCCCATAGATGGGGATTGCCCAAAATCAGATTTTTTTACTAAGATGCATCTCTATAAACAAAATCAAAATCGATGAGAGCAAGTAGAGCTTGATGGGAGGAGAGGGAACATCCTCTTTCTCCATCACACTGCAACTTAAGTTGGTTAAATTACTACTAGTTTATCACAATTTAGCCTAAGGCTTTAAAAGTGCAAATACTTGTATGATCTTTCTCCCTTCCTTACACTAAAAAGTCCAGACTAGTTATTACATGCTATTTCTATTCTTGTTCCATCTCTATAGAGTTTCAGTGGGAAACCTGCATCATCACCAAATGGATCTATTTCTCCTTTTGCAGCTTTTTTTCCTGTGTATGTGTTTGGTTATTCCTAAGTTTGAAAATGAGAACACAACCTCCCATTACACAAAAGCATTCCCAGTGGACAGACTGTTAGAGATGAAATATCAAATCACAAGCACTGTACAGAGCTTTAAAAGAGGAAAATTAAAAGCTGTATCATTTGATTAACCTCTGTGTCTCACATTTGAAAATTAATGATAATGAAGTTTACTTTCATGTAAGCCTAGAAATATTCCTCAGAGAATTTGAAAGCCCGGACCACTGTCATTTACTTAATCCTGAGGTACCCCTTTGCAATTTTTAATAGTTTATACACAAAAACATGTCTTAACTGGTTTTGAACACTTTTACAAGACAATATCTGCAAAAAGATCCAAATGTTCACTATACCTTCTTCCTGCCACTGTTCTACAACCTCACTGTTGAACAAGACTGAGTTGGAAAGCTGATGGTTTAGCTCAACACTGTAATTATGTGATGACTAAAGTCAAGTCCCTGATTTTCCAGAGATTTTCCTTCTTTTTTTTTATTTGTTTCCTTTTCTTTCTGTTGAATAGAAAGAACAGAAACTTCCAGGTGAACAGAATTGTCTAAAGCAAACTGGTTTAATGATGATGCCTTTTCCACAAATCAATGAGGCACATTAAAGATGCAGAATGCACTTCAGAGCGATCCAAAATGTGGAAAATAACAAGATACCAGTGCTATCCCCCTCTAAACTATAGATTGAGAATTAGATTCTAAGATTCTACTCTCAGCCGTGGAGGTGCAGATCCACTGATTTCAGAGCAGCTGCTTCAGGTTGACACTGAAGTGACTGAGACCAGAACTCTCCTGGGGAGCTGGTTCTTTGCTCATGGCAAGCAGGACGTGCCTGATGCCTCAGTGGTCCTACCAGTCACCCTCTTCTCTACAACGCTGAATTATCCCATGCTGTAAACTAAGGGATAATATAGGTGCATTTCTTTATGTTGTAACAGGACATGTGTGTGAAATGGATGAATGTGTCTGTGAAAGGCATAATGAAATATTTGTTCTTAACCACCCCCTCCCTGCAACCCTCTGAATCAGTGAGGTGTAGGATTTTTTTTACCTTTTTAAGGCACAACACAACCTTTTTAAGGGCACACCTAAATTATGCATTGCTGGTGAAGGAAGAGCTATTACGAAAAACTTTGCCACTTCTTTGGACAGATCCTTGTCTGTGGTAAACTGAGAAAATCAGCCAGAATTCAATACTCACATCAAAGGGCCATCTAAGTTACATGCTCTGCATCTGAGGGGGTCGATGTATAGAGTAAGGATGCACGTTGATGTATCATTTTAGATGTAACTAAATCGAATTATGAAGAATGTACTTTTTTTTCAGAATTAAAAAGTAACAGTTGAGAATAAAAAATAGGAGTCCTGGTTTTTACAGGTTTAGAGCAATTCCTGTAATGAGAATTAGGCTGGTGTGGGGTTCACAAATCTTGTTTTGTCAGACTTTGCCTCCATGAGTGCAGCAAAGGGGAGTTTTCAAGCAGCCCGATGAGCTTCCTGGCCTGCAACTTCTAAGCAAATAAAACCTATGATGTTTGTATTCCCTTAAGCAGCTCGTTCCCAGATTCCTCCATCCTCAGACAGCACGGTCTGTATTTGCAAGAATTTCCAGATAGATCCAGATAAATTTGTCTGAGTAGCAAAATAACATGAGGATTAAGAATTGCCTATAAAATGTGAGCTTTGGTAATAAACTAGAATGTGGGGGAGTTCTGCTCTAAGGCAGCAGTATGTCTTGAGTCAAGGAGGCTCAGGAAATAAAACCTTCTCAGCACGGTATTAAAATGAAGTTCTTACTAATTTTGGCTTGGCTTGTGATAGATGAAAATACATTAATTTTCCACCAGCAGGAAAGCCCTGCGTGTTTTCATTTCAGTGGGAATGGAAGTTGACAATACATTAGAGCACTTTGAGAAGGCAGGGGGAGAGAGCAGTGATCTGTCAGTACTTTCACATTTGAGATGCTCTTTGGACATCTATCTGAGGTGCTGCTGCCCCTTTCTGCCCCAGATTGCTGCTTCAGCAGAGGTAAGTGATGCACATGCTCTGAAAGCTGCCTGATGCTCTTATGGCAGTCTGTCCAAGAAAAAGGATGTTCACAGAAATTAATGGAAAAGATCATTACTATGTTGTCTTGGACAAAGTATTTTTTTGCCTCTGAGATTCCTCCTTCTGCTAGCAATGGAGGCATTCCAGATAATGTGATTTTGAAGGCAAAAAGATGTAAACAATTTGCTTTGGTATGCCAGAGACAAGCTTAATTATCTGGAGATTTGCTGGATATGTCTGCAAACCATTACAGGCTGAATTAAATTCCTTTGAAAAGCCAGGTCTTACTCCTCTTTATTGCTCTTTACATCTAAACACCCTGATAAACCACACATATTTATGTTAATTAGGCAAGTGTTCTGCAATCTCTCTGTTCCTTTTTTTTTTGTTCAGAGGAAAGAAAGCCCAGTCAAGGGGTGTCCCAGGAGACCAACCTGTTCACACCTCCTTCGCAATGAAAATCGCCATGGCCAATTGCAGGGGCCCCAGGCCTGAACAAAAGAAACCGCAGCAAAGAAGTAACAGGCTCTGAAAATACCTGTTGTCTTTAATCAAGGGAAAGAGACCAAGTGATGGAAACGTGGAACGGGAAGCGCAGGCAGCACTGGGACCGTGGGCGATGAAGTGCGCTGGCAGAGGAGCTGAGTTCCATGACAGTTCCATTCATCCTGAAGGTTTGCTCGAGCTGCTGTGGAAGCTGACACATCTCCTGTTCTCTCTGAGCTTTCTCTTAAAACGGAACTTAAAGGTCTGTCTGGCAATTTCTATTAACGGTTAGTGAATGTTGGATCGAAGTGATACTTCTCTACCAGTGTTCCTCCGGCGACTCAATAGGCTTCCAAAGAACCTAAATAAAGCAATTAGTTACGTCCTGTTGTGTTGCAAAAGGGTTCCTTCTCCCCAAGCCCTATCTAGGTAGAAACACTGACATGACTGAGTGCTTAAAAAGGTATTTCTCCAGCTCTGCCAGGCAAAAGTAGAGTTTGAGAAGCATGAACTGTCCCACACTATCTCAGCCAGGCTTGGATTCCAGAGCCTAATAAAACTCATCTTTGTGTGTGGGTACAGTGCTGGCCACAGATGTAGGGGACTTTCTGCTCCCACCTGGTCTGTTTATGGTGGGGGTCTGTGTTATCAAAGCTGAAGAACTCATCTGATCATCATCCATATTTTCTCCATTTCTGTCGGGGGGGGGGGCGGGGGGAAAAGAAAAAAAAAAAGGTATAACCAGCAATAACATTTCTAAAGCATAAGGCTGAAAGCAAGTGACTTTGTGATTTAATGGTGTGCTAATATTAAACATCTAGCCTAAAATAATGTTGTTCTAAACCAAGCAAAAGCCTAGGAATATGTATCTGGAAAAAAAGAAAAAAAAAAAGTTGTTTTGGTTTTTTGTTTTTGTTTTTTTTTAATTTTCAAGCAGGAGGCAGGTTATAAAGTAAATCTGGAAACAGTTGGTTACTGGCAGTGACTTAGGATCCAGAAAGAAAAATCTCCTTTTTACAACCTTCTGATGGACTATTTCATGGAACAGCAGGAGATCTGTGGGGATGGTGCCTATGCTCAACCTGCTTGCTGTTTTCCACATATTCAGAGAGAGCTGGAAAGGACTGTTCATGCCATCCAGTGACCACGAGATACCATTCTTGATTTAATACAATGCCTTACATTTCTACTGCTAAATAGAAATTTGGGGCATAAAGGGGACACTGTATTTCACAAGACTCACCATGTTGATGAGCATCTGCAGTACAGACTATTCATGTCAGAAACCAAGCTAGGATGGACTTGTGCCCATCTCCCCATTTATATCCCCATTTACATTCCAAAGAAGTTCTCAGGTCAGAAGAGGAGCTTTTCCATTTCTTTTCTCCTCCATTACAAGAAGTAAATTGAAAAGAAGGTCAGTATAAGGATGAAGAAATCAGGATCAATCTGAGATCTTTTTCTGAAACCCAAGTTTGCGCCTTCATTACTCTGTACGTGTGTTTAAGTTCCAGGTTCCCGTTAAGCCTTTTTAGAGAAAATCATGAGATTTCACAAGCTTTGGAGCTTGTGCACTCCCAAATTGCTAAAATCTGAAAAATTACAGAAGTGGAACCTATTCCTGGATTTATAGATCTGGATTTCAGTTTGCTTTTACATCAGCCACCAGCCAAAGTTTGTGCTGCATGGTGGTCTGGTTCAGGCCTGTCTGTGATCCAAGCATTAGGAGAGAGCACAACCTTCTCTGGAAAGAAGACATCAGTTAAAAGAGACTTCTTTTGTTTCTGCTGGATAAAGCCACACTGTCAAGTAACCACAAACTGTTTCACTCGCTGTGATTTAATTCTTTTGCTAAGGAAAATATTTCTGAACCACCTATATTCCTACAATAATAGACACTAGCCCTGTTTAGTTTTTCATTTTAAACGTGTGCTATTAATTACAGTACCATCCCAGGTTTCCTGGTCTATCACTTACTGTTCTCACTAAAATGTGACATGCACAGCAAGCCAACTGCTATGGCATAGCCAGGCTCACTAACTCCCAGGATTTCCCTGGCTATGCTATAGATTTCCCAGTCTATTGCCTTGAACTGGTTTGTGCTCCAGCTCAGAGCTGTGCTGCAGATCAAAACTGAGACCTGACACTGGGGCATCAGACTGATTCAGGGTCAAATGTCAGAGCTGGACCCAGAAAACAGAGACAAACATCCTCCAGGTTTTATGCTGAACTAGTTAGATCAGTGTTCATAGCAACTCAAAACGTTATCAGTAGCCAAAACCCTAATCAGGTCGAAACATAATCAAAGTACTGAGGGATGTGCATTGAAAGAAAATTGATTTGGTCAAAATCGACCTGCCAGGCCAATGGTCATGCTAAAAGTCAAAGGCACTGATTTCCAGATTCTTTCTACACTGCATGTCTGCTGGGTATATGGGGAAGACGTAAGTGTTCACAGACACAAGCACAATATATGCAGTCTCTTCAGTTATAAACCTATAAAATATTATATGAGGTTGCTATTAAAACCACCACTCTTCTGACATTTTTCAGTATGCCTTTAGACATCTGACAGAAATGCTCTAATGTTGTTTCAAAATAGCTGAATGCAATGCAATGCATTCCACCCACATGATGAGTCCCCTACACTTCTATTAAATAAAACCGTACTGATTGATCTGCTCAGTGAGCTGTTGTGGCCTCTTCTTG
The DNA here is from genome assembly GCA_035583135.1 of Lophotriccus pileatus. NCBI lineage: Eukaryota > Metazoa > Chordata > Aves > Passeriformes > Tyrannidae > Lophotriccus > Lophotriccus pileatus. The sequence goes on from JAWWES010000169.1 coordinate 28,320,108, forward strand.
CATCATGTTTATCAGCTGCATAAAAAGTTACTGAGCCAAACTGTTGATACCCAGTCTGTATAGGGAGGGCTGACAGAACTGAGTGCCTTTTTTTGCTTTGTAACTGGTAGAAAATAAAATACTGATTTTAGAGGTGCTGTCGTGCTGTGGTCTTTCTGCTGCTGGGTGATTGGGATGTGAGGAGACCACTCTGATACAGAAGACAAGACAAAAACTTCTTTAAAATTATGTCAGAACTATAAAGGAGGAAAAAGGACCTTCTGATTTCCATTTAACATTGATAAATAGCTCTCCAAATCCATAGATAAGGTAGGTAAAAATTACAGAGTTGATCACTTCATCCGTAGCAGTTTCAGGACAGTTGTACTTCTTAACATGGCACAAAACAGAGCTCCACTGATATCACAGGAGAGCTCTCTGAGGCTGGGGCACCTCTCTTCTGAGAGGTATAAGAGCTTGCCTTGCTTAGAGACAGAGACTGACACGTCTTGACACTGGATTACAGGACACATGGCGAGGGACAGATTCAGTGGCACTACAAAATCCTTCTGGTACTCGAATGAAGACTCTGTGGATCAAGTGTCTGGTTTGTTTAGTGGCAACATGGCTTAGAATTGTAGAAAATGTAAAAATGTAGACAGATGAGGGAGATGATATACCACACTACCAGTGTAGTGGACTCGTGTAATTATACAAATGCTAGAAAGCAGAAAGTTCAGTGTGAGAGCCCAGAACTGTCCTTTTACTCTCTTCAGTGATCTGGAGGAAGACATTATGCCCACTTCTTGTTTTCCTGCATAGCAGGAATTCATATGAAAGGTACTGTTAGTGTGTACTTGAAGCAGCAAGTTTGCAAGCAGTATACTACAACTTATTAGCAACTCCAGTTCTCTCTTCATATTATTTATTACCACTGAGGATTAATTAAAAGACAAAGACTACTTAGATCTAACTCCTGAGCACACAGTTAAATTTGGGAGAAAGCTTCTGATATGTTAGCAAGTCTAAAAACAACACACAGCTTTTGGCATCTCTCTCCTTGCCATGTACTATACACCAAGTCAGCTTCACAACCACAATAGGTTTTTCAACTATGTGAAATGTCAAAAAAGTCAAGCCCTTACCTCAGTCTGTGTTGATTAACACTTAGCTTGTGAGGAGAAAAGAGCCCTAGCAAATACAGCATCTTCTGCAGGAACATGTTCCATTGCTGATCTCCTCCTGCGTGCTCCTACTGCCAATGACACACAGCACATCATCTTTCCAAGCCATTTTATTTTGTTTTCCTCAAAGAAAATGATCTAAGAGTGGCAAGGGTGTGCTTTTGCCATAGTCTCTGGAAAGGCTTATTGCTGCCATCTGTCTCTGCTCAGCCTTTGCAGAGCTTAACCTCCACTCATGTTCTGTAGCTTTGTTGATGTAATTTACTTTGTAGGAAAATACAGTATTTTTTCACCCAGTGTATCCCAATTATAAAAAAGTCAGAGGAAAGTAATTTAATTCTGGATTAAATAAAGTATGAATATTTTGGGGACACAAACATTGTGTTTCATTCCCATTTAAACTCTACTTTTTGAAGAATTCAGTTTGTTCAATGTTCTCTCCTTGAGACATTTACTTTTAAATACAGTTTTAGCAAAATAGGCTTTTTCAAAAGGGTAAGTTTCATTTGGAAAACGTCAAAATAAAAAATGCTTCACTACGTCCAAGAGGAAACATTTCATTTAATAAACTGTCAAAGGAAAATGTGTTTGCATTTAATAAAAAAGCCTCGGTCAGCTTTTTTCAGCTGTAAGGTATAACCTAAATCAATACAAGTTACAGTCCCCCTAAAATTCATCTCATCCAGAAATAGGTGCTGACTGCCTGATACCTCGGCTACCATCCTCCTAAAGTTTTCCAGCTGTCTTGTTTTATAGCTGTCCCAGCTTTAAACCAAAAGTAAGGGCAGACTATATCACTGCACCCAGTGTTACTTCATCTTGTTCCCTCCCCCCCTCCCCAGCAGCCTTTATAAGCACTGCAGTGGTACTCTGAGAGCCAGTGTCTGCCATGGCTCACCATGTCTCTGTGCCACCAAGGCTCAGACGTGCAAATTCAGCGTCTCACACCCCCAGCAGGCTCTGATGTGAAGAAGGAAATTGGGAGGCTGCAGTCAGTGGGAGAATGTTGTATTAACAGCCATGGAGGCACAAGTCTGTTGCTATTAGACTGGCTGGGACCAGTTCTCATCCCAAACCTCACTCATCGGTTCGTAGCTCTGTCTGCCCAGGGCTGTGTTAATGGGAGAGGACAGGGCAGTTCAGGTTTCCTGCCCATTCTTCCTTCAGCTCCTCTGCTAAAAGTACAGGTTTGATAAAATGTCCTGTAATAGAGACAGATGGCCATTAAGAATTAGTGTAAATTCAACAAAGACTCTGAGATGAAAACAATCGTTGGCCACAAGGAAACGGGGTGGTGTTCAAACTGCTGCCCTGACAGACAATCTTTGTCTTGTTTCCCATATAAAATGACTTTATGGCCACCCACTGCCTTCCTTCTGGAGATATTTAAAGGCACCTGCTGCTTCTCTGTTGCTGGAGGGGCAGGATAAGGGCATATAAGTATCATGGCAAAATGTACTCTGAGGTCCAGCAACACTGTTCCTCTTCCTCTGCAGAGCAATTTTTTAGTTGGAAAAAAACCCCAAAACTTATTTTAATTTTCTTTTTCTTTTATTTTTATTTTTTAACTGTAAAGTACCTAAATGCAGTGGAAAGCTGCTCACCCTGCTCCACAATGCAATCAGCACCTTGCCATGTGGGGCTGTGTAGGCAGACACAGCATCATTTCAGTAAATTTCTCATTAAGAAGCAGCTAAAGGCACCAGGTCAGCTTGAAATGCAAATGATGTCTGTGTGATTCACAGACACTGGTGACAGTTTTCTCTCAGCTCAGGCCAGGCCTTCCTACTTGCTCAACTCAGCTGAGTTTACTGCAAAGACACTCAAAGGGAGCTGAAAATGTCAGAGCTGAGTAAAGGCTTTCAAGGTGGGAGAAGGCTTGGGAAGGTTTGGGAAGTTTAGGGAAGGGAAGGGAAGGGAAGGGAAGGGAAGGGAAGGGAAGGGAAGGGAAGGGAAGGGCATGGCAGG
>JAWWES010000169.1:28323338-28358870 GCA_035583135.1 Lophotriccus pileatus
GAAGGGAAGGGAAGGGAAGGGAAGGGAAGGGAAGGGAAGGGAAGGGAAGGGAAGGGAAGGGAAGGGAAGGATCTACTGGAGACTTGGATTTATATATGATCTTACTGTAATGCAGAGCCCACCATTTGTCCAGTACTTTTTCTTTATCTGCCTCATGTGTATAGATGCTCAGAACTCCAAGGCAGAGGGGTAGTTTAAAAGCTGTGAGTGTGGTACCTGAACAGTGGCCTCTATTCTTCATTGGTCCAGCAATACTCCTGCAGTGACTGAGAATTAAATGAGGAAAAGTGAGAGAATAGAGATTGTGCATTTAACAATGGTGAAGTACTGGAAAACAAATGAGGAGTTGAGTTTTAGCTTTGGTAAACTGATTAAAAAAAACCCAACCCAGTATTCAGACAGGAACACCAGAAAGACAAGAGGTAGCTAAGGACTGTATGAAGGTTGGGAATGGTGAGTCTGTTGTCCCACGCCCTTGTCCTTCACAACACTGAAAACCATGGCCTCTGAGATGTTTACCCACAAGAGCTAAAATATTTTGTTTAGCAGACTGATCAAATGTTGGACAACACAGAGGTGTGAATGATATTGGGAAATAAAAGAGTGGAAAGAAAGGCTGCAGAAAAGGAGGCTGTTTTTTTCCACAGCACCTGATCGTGCCAGCCCAGTCACAGCACATTCAGGCACTTGGTATTTACTCTGGTAGGGGCAGAAGAGCGGTACCGTACCCGTTTCTGTTTGAAGTTGCTAAGCTATGAAACCACAGGTTCCACAGCAGACTCACAGATGAGTAGGCTTTGCTTCCACCTCAAAAGAGTCATGCAATGGTCACGAGGAACAGCAGCTCCACAGTGGCCTTGCCAGAAAAGGTAAGGGAAAAATGAAGAGCTCAGCTGCACCTGGCAGACATAAACCAGCATAGTTATATCTGAGCAGTCTCTCTTCTGTAGATAAATTTGTGTAGAGCAGTTCAGGTTGTGGGAGCATGGGGACATTAGAATATGAGTTATGGAATCGTTAAGGTTGGAAAAGATTGCTCAGGTCATTGAGTCCAACTGTCAGTACAGCGTCACCACCACATTCAGAGCTAACCCACGCCCTCCAGGGCCACACCCGCACATTTTGTAAACACTTCCAGGGATGGAAGCTCTACCACTTCCATTGCCATCCTGTTCCAAAGCTTGACAACCCTTTCTGCGAAGCAATTTTTTCTAATATCCAATCTAGACCTCCCCTTGAGGCCATTTGCTCTTGTTTTATACTTTGTTACCCGGAGAAGAGACTGACACCCACCTCACTACAACCTCCTCTCAGGTAATTGTAGAGGGCAATTAGGGATTCCTGAATGAAGATCCCTATAAACATTGAGTCACAGAGCAGCCTTTTTGCAGTTCTTGTAGTTTTCTATCACGTAAGTTTTGGTTCAAAGTGAGTTATTTTTCATAATATCCCACAAGAAGAAAAAAGAGAAGGGAACATTGTGTATTTTAAAACCACTAGAAATGTCAGATATACAATTTACTCTTTTCCTGGAGATTTCCAGAGGATTTCAATAGTTTCTTTTCATCTGTAGATGTATTTCTCCTTCTAAGAATGATCCAGGTGCTGCCTCTCTAAGAAATAACCCACAGACAAACCTACGTACATAGTCTTGTACTCACAGATAAAATAATTATCAATCTGTTGCCTTTTTAGAGGATTATTATCACCAAATTTAGCTTAATTCAAAACATTTTTCAGACTGAAATCTAATAAAAGTGTCTATGCATCTGACCAGAATATTCTCTGCAGAAAACTTACTGTTCCAGTACCAGGAACACCAGTAAACATTTGAACTGGTACCCTTGTTTCACAATTACACTTTTCATAGATCTGGAGTGCACAGTCTTCTCTGGAGAATTGTAGCAACACTCTAGTAATAAAGGTAGAATTCAGAAAAAAAAAATATTCCCCAGCATTTGATGGTTCTGGGAAGATCTGCATTACATAAGTTGTTTTCTCCAGACCCGTTTCGGTCTCTCCATATTTTTAATGACTGAAGAGATTTATCATGTAAGAAAGTTCCCTGATAAACCACTCAACAAGTTATCACACTCCTTCAGTACGTTATTAGAAATGGATGGTTCACTTTTACAGTTCACTGGCATTTGCTGCTCCTGCTGAGAGATTTCTGACAGTGTTGCAATAATATAAGACCCGTGTGGATGTTCAGCTAATGTAAGATAGGGAAATAGCAACTTTTAGCTGAGACAAGCTTAATAAAGCCACAGTTTTTCAGGTTTCAGAGTAATTGGATGTCATATAACAAACTGCAGCTGGAATCTTATCTAAAATTTGGAACGAGGCACCTTTCTGGCAAGTTCTGCTGTAAACACTCAAGTAATTCATTGATGCTATTCTTGTCTCTTGGCATGAGTCACCAGGCACATTGGTCATACCTCTGTACAGGGACAAAGGTGAAGGAGACAGAATACTGAATAACGTGCATGGTTAAATTTAGTAAAAGATTTTACTTCAGTGCTGTTGCTCAGAACAACTCCTTTACTTTGACAGCAATGTTGGGAGACATGTCCAGATTTTTGTGGCATGCTTCAACACTTGCGGGTGGAAAACAAGTGACCACACCTGGCAGTGCTGATTCACCTGTATGATTCTATGTTCTTCTTTAACTGATTTAGACATGAAAGGAAGTGCCTCATCTGCACCCATGTAGAAAAAAGACGTTTGGACACTCACCTTTTGAAGTGTGTGGGAGTTGTAGCATCCCAGATAATGCACTGTCACGTGAAACGGCACATGTTGTCCAGGACTTGGAGTGACCTGAGTGATCTGGGTTAGGTGTCAGAGGTAGGCACCTTGGGGGTCTCTCTTCTTTGAGTCTCTGGCTTATGAATTTTAGACCATCGTGCTCTTCAAATTGAGCAAGGATGTGAAGTAACTTTGACTCCCTCCGTCACCTTTATAACAAAAAAGAAGAGGAACAGTGCATCATTCTAACAGGATTTATGAACTAAACAAGTCTTTTAATACCTGTGTTAACCACAAGGCAGTTTCCTGGGGAACAGTTACGTCTCCTTCTGCACGTTCAACAATTGCCGCATTTTTCCTCACTAAGAAAACAGGTATTCTATATTCCTTGCAAGGGCACAAGAGGGTTTCAGTACCCTCTTTAGGTTTATGAATCTCTGTGTGCAATGTTTATCGTTGCTAAATATAGATGTGAAAAGCACCAATCCTTTTCATGGTATTTAAAACACAATGGCTCTTCAGCCTCTTCAGTTTTCCTCTTATTTCAAGTGGGGAAAAATATTCAGTGTGCTGTATGTTTGTTGTCTTAGAAAGATGTATGTATATACAGTAAAATCGTAAATATTTAGTTGCCTGAAACTTTATAAATATTGTCCTTTTGCCCACTGCAAAAATGATTACTTCATTAGCCCAAGATACACAGCTAAAATAAACATGATATACAGTGAGGTTGTTCTGGTTTTGGCTGGATTCTCAATCTGTGAGATCCTTTTTACTCTGGGAAACATAAGATATTCTTTTCTGTTTGCAGAACCAGTGATAACTTGCTCCACAGAGAACAGAAGACTTACGTTGAACTTGACTTCAAAACATTGCTTAATCTTGGGGCACTATCTAGAATGGTCTCTGCTTCAGCTGAGGTTCAAGTTCACGTCCCTTTGATGCTGTAAATGGAGCAAGTTGGACTGGCTGACGCAGTATTAAATGTTTTGTGTGCTTTTATAAGAACAAATTAACAAATTATCTAAGGGTTAGCATGCTCTGCTTTACATGCTGAAAATTCGGAGGTAATGACTTTAAAAGCTGATTTGTGTTTTCCTCCGTGCCCTGAAACTTCATTCACTTGCACTGTCATTCTTGCTCCTTATGCTGATCTAGAACACCAGGTTATCTCAGCACAGTTTATACACAAAAGGGACACAAGGTTCAAGTGGGAAGCAGGATGAAAGCCCCTATGTCAGTATTGATCTCCACCATAGCAGTTCATAAGGTATTTGAAGCAGACATCGTCCACTGGACATGTTCCTGGACAGCCTGTTCTAGGTGACTGTGAGCAGAGGGGTTGGACAATGTGACTTTCAGAGGCCCCTTCTAACCCAAACCATTCCGTGGTTCTGTGAAATTCCCCCTAGTGTGATTAAAAGCAGAAAGATTGCAGTCTTAGATATATTTATGTTCTTTTTCAGCTAACAAATACTAAAGATATGGATGAATTTTTAAATTATATTTAAAAAGCATAGAAGGAAAACTATTTGTCTCTGCAGTTCTTTACTCCTTCCAATCATTCATTGGACCAGGGGAGGGTTGTTTTCTTCTTTTTCCAATTATGGTACATTTTAAAATTCAGTAGGAAAGTGTTTTCAGTATTTCAAGATTTGGCTTTTTCTCTTCTGCCTACAGTCTTATTTTTTACGATATTTTCACATGCTATCCCTTCCCAGTAAAAGAAAAGGAATGCCAAACCTTTCTGTGTTTCACTGCCAGTGTCGGTACAACCATGGCATGATTACATCCTCAGCACCAGCCAAGCAGGCAAAGGAGTTGTTCAGCATGGGACTCTCTGTTCCAGGGCTGGTTGCTTTGATACCTTGCCTTTCTGTTCCTCCAGAGCTTCCTGCCTTCTATCTTCACATCTCTTTAGGCTCTGTCTCTTCTCATAGATCATTTTCAGCATGGCACATACTGTCTTCACCCAGGAAAAATCCCACTACACAAACTTAACAACGTATGAAATTCTTTTTCTATGCCCATTTATAGTAGGTAGCGCTTGAGAAGTGATTCTTTTTAACCCCCCCACCCAAACCATCCCAGTGACAGACAAAAAATTGCATCAAATATCAAGGAGCTGTTGAATTTTCAGCAGTAAGCTAATCACCGTGTGATCTTTTCTCCATGCTTCTAAAGCTGAGAAACTAAAGGTTTTCCAGGTATTGCAAGAAAAGATTTGTCACCCTTTGGAGAATTTTCCCATGTGCAGCTGGTTATATACGATGCCGTGGGAGGACTAAATCACGAATTTGCTGTAAATTCTCTCTTAAAGACAAGATGCACTTTTCAGAGGGCTGAAATATTAGAACCTTTGTTGAACTTCTCTAGTTCTCATATCAATGAAGCAGTCTGTGCCATTTATAGGTAGTATGCTTTTGTGCAGCTTCAAAGTAGTATTTCATTAAGGTAGGAAATCTGCTGCTGAAAACAGTATAATGGGCTAAGGCACATATGTCAAAAAGATCTAGACAATAACCAGGTGCATGGTAGGATTCTCAAAGATGAAGATCCTGTCTTTCTCTTCAAAGACAACTCATGTGGCTGATTTGGGGTGGACTGCTTTTGGATTTCATTGCTGCCCCATAAAAAAAAAAAAAAAAGGCATGTCCCAGAAAAATCAGTGACAACCAGATCAGTGCTCTGAGTGCTGAGTTATGGGGTCCATTCCCACTCCTACGTGGATTCCTTGGATCATCTGGAGCAGTAACTTCATTCCTCTGCACCTTAATTTTCCTTGAAGGAGAAAGAGAACCATTCTTTGTCTGAGAGGGATCAGAGAATAACTACAGGAGGTGTTCATTCATTTATAAAATAAGGACTCCCTACTGACACACACTCCCAAAAGAAACATCCAGGAAGCAAGTTCAGCTGCATACTCAGACAGGCCACCTGCAGATTATGATTCAAATAATATTTGAATATTTGGTTAAATACCAAAGAAAGTTTCAATCTCTGGTTCCTCCTTATTCTGGAGTAAAATGCAGTACTAGAAGAATACCATATGTAGCCATAGAGATGTGTTGCTTTTTATGTGACAGTGTAGGGCTTTTTATGGAGAGGTTTAAGGAGACCAGAGGGAGCTTCTTAAATTATAATGAGCAATCCAGGCAATATCAATTTGGGGTTATTTTCTATTCTTTTCTGCTCCTTAATGCCTAAGCTCTACTGCTGCTCTTTGCAGCTGGCAGATACCAACTTAAATTTCTATTCTCTTTTCCTTCTTTAGTTAAGTCTGACATACCAGAAAATGTAATAAACTCAGCAGATACAACATTATTAGGCTGCTACAGAATTGGGAACTTGCCCTGGTAGGATTACAGAGCTGCTGAGGTTGTCAGCCCACTTGACAAACTAATTTTATTTTAATTGGTTAAAAGTGATTGCCTTTTAAACCCTCAGCTGCAGAAGTTTACCCTTATTAATATAACAATATGGAAAAACGTAAGTGAGATGGTGAAGGAATTGGGAAACTTGATGACTTCAGAGTAATTTGGGGCAGCTGTTTTTTTTTGTTATTCAGTTTACTGTATTAAACTCTTATCAGAGATGGACCAAATAAGAGAAGGAAATAATTCCCAGACAGAAAAAACAGTGAGCAAATGCTGCTTTGTCTAGTACAAATCCAAAGAAAGCGGGATTCTGGCACCTCGGATGGCACAAGTTTACACTGGAGGAGAGGAGGATTTGGCTTTTCTTTCCTAGGGATTTGTGTGTATAAAACAATACAAGTGTGTTTGCATGGTTTCTTCAACTGGAGCCTTAAATCACAAAGCTTGACACCCAGTCAGTCTGACTTGGGACCCATCTTTCAGTAGCACAGAAGTTGGAAGTTACTTCTGCTTCACTGCAAGGTCTCATGCAATCTGAGATGACAATTTGAGATGACACTGCCTCAACATGAAAGCTGATATTTCCTCTGGCATTTGGGGGTTGTTCAGGATTGGTACAGCCTTAGGTGGTGATGCTTACCTGTACACAGGACGAGTATCCCACTCCTGGAGGAAATTACAGCTTGTGGTGATGGATTCTCACCCATTAATTGTGTCAGAAACACATGTGAAAATCTATGTTGACGTTTCTTCTGGTCTATGTCTTTGGCAAGCAGAAGTCACCCAACATGTCAGCACGACTCAGTAATAAATCTCTGGGGGGCAAGCTCTGAAAAGTTTATGTTGACTGAAAGGAACACACTGTGTAACTTCACATGGCTTTAGTTGTGAGTAATGGTAACTAAAAGACACCAGAAACCCAACCACAATTACTGGAAAGAGAAGGGAATCTCCATGTTGCAAATTGAAAATGAACACTTTGGCTGTTAGGTAATCAGGGGTGAGAGCAAAGTTCTTTATTCAACACGCATGACAAAAGTGGGTGAGTATAAACATATTTTCCACATCTATTTAATTGTGCATTCACAGCCCTTTTTTGTTTAATTGGCATATGGGCATAAGGAAGAATAGAATAGAGTAGAGTAGAGTAGAATAGAATAGAATAGAATAGAATAGAATAGAATAGAATAGAATAGAATAGAATAGAATAGAATAGAATAGAATAGAACAGAACATACTGGAATGTTTCAGTTGGAAGGGACCTACAATGATTATCTAGTCCAATTGCCTGACCACTTCAGGACTGACACAGTTAAAATGTTGTTAAGGGCACTGTCCCAGTGCCTCTTAAACACTGACAGGCTTGGGGCATTGGCTACCTCTCTGGGAAGCCTATTCCAGTGTTTGACCACCCTCTCTCTAAAGAAATGCTATCTAATGTCCCGTTTAAACCTTCTCTGATGCAGCTTTGAACCACAAAGAAGTGGCTTCATATCACCTTCCTCTGATGTTTCACGGCTGCACAGCAAGTGCTGTGTGCATTAGCCAGCTCCAGATATCAAAAAAGCCTTTGTAACCCTTGCAGCTGGCACAGCAGGTGTTGTCTGTTGGATCTAGAGCTGATGTGAGTTAATAAAAAGCTTATCCAAGGGGTGGTAAGTGGGTGAGAAGAAAACAGTGGTCTAGGGATTTGGCACAAGGACCATGAAGTAGGGCAAGGCCACAGTGTTAGTCAGATGTTTCATGTTTAATATGAGTTTTCTCATATTTGTCATATTAACCTTCTAACCATACCTCCTGATGCACTGTAGACCTGGGCAAAGACCCAGGGAGTTATGAAGGAGCACATCAGAGTCTCCCAAGCTTCTGTTTGAATGCAGAAGTCAGCAGAAAGGGGCCAAGAAGGAACATCGTGATGGAAATAGCTCACTGCAATATTATAAGCTCTGTTATGTTCTGTCTGCAGCATATAAATTTTGCCCTATGCACCCTGAGGTGTGTGAGATTTTTACATACTCATATTAATATTTTTTTAAAATTGGAGAACAGCAAAGGGTTTTGGTCTTAGCTTCTTGCAATTTGCAGTTTAAACATCGTGATTATGATAATATTGTCAACATAAGTGTAATAGCGTGTTACTCTACACAGGCCTTCTGATTTCTCTTTGAAGGAGCACTAAGGAGTCCTGTATATTTTTAAAATGGGATGCAGTGACACTGTAAAGCATTACAAAATCTGTTATTAGTGAAATAAGTGATATTTTAGCTTTGCAAAACATCCACGCCATCAATTACAGATTAGGTGTAGCAAACACTGACTAGCTGATGAAAAGCAAAACTGCAAATTAACTTTTCTTTTTTTTTTTTTTTTTTTTTTGCAGTGGGAGGAGGTGAGGCAAAGACCAAAGGGATCTTCCTGACACCTCATAGGGCTTCCTGCACTGCTTTGTGTTTCTGTGCTCTTCTGAGGATTTTGCCGATTCTCAAAGAAGCTGTGTGGGCAGCAGCCACTTGGGATCCCAATTCAGGCTTCTGAATTACGTACTAATTTTGTTTCAGTGTTGCAAGGGTGGAAATAATTTAGCTTCCTGGACTAACTGCAGCACGACTCCAAAGATTCAAAATCCTCAGCTAGAAAGTACAGAATCAGTCCTCTCCCTCTCCTACCTTCAAACTGCCCCCTGAAGTTTAAGGCAATTTGTTTTCCTCCCCCACTTCTTTGGAACAAACAGCAGAGAAAGGATCAGAAGAGATTTCCCACTCTCTGCCTTCATACTCATCTATTTCCCAGGGTGGAAGGGAACAGATGCAGCTTCTGGCTCACAGCATCTCCGTGGTCTGTCAGGATTGCATTTAGCTGCTGTTCACAACTTCTGGGCAGTGTGAGATACACAGACTTCATTTTTCACCAGCTGCTGGGTATTTTTATAAATAGAACTGGATTGGAAAAACACTCTTGATCCTTTTCAAAGATCTACAGGTTGCAATAACTCAGTTTCTATTGCGCAATTCACAAATTCAACAGAAATTGAAAAATTACTTGTATTCTCTGACTGAAAAAACCCTCTAATTTCACAATAAGTATACAGACATCATGAAGACAAAATGTGACACCTTTCCCCTCACACTTTCTCCACATCAAACGTTTGACTTAAAATCAAAATGTATTTTTAGAAACCCCATATTTTGTCTTCATTGATTATATTTTCATGTTTCTCTGCAATCATAAAAGTCACAGAAGTGGTCTTTTGGGGAAGGGGTCTGTCTGCTTGCTTTTAATGACTGTTGTGATCCTTAATACCAGAGGTTCCTAGATCTCGTGTGCCAGCCACACTTTGCTAAGAGTGACAGATGAATTCAGTTCATTCTCCTCCTCTTGTTTGTAAACTGGCTTAAGGCAGAAAACTATTTGCAACAGACCTTTTCTAATTTTTTGTGCACTAAAATTGTCTTGCATGATTGCCACTGCACAGTTCATAAAAATGTGAGCTAAGGCTGCTAATTCTCAACCATTAGCCCCAGAGCAAGCATGGTACCTGCTTTCCCCTCCACAGAAAACACAGATCAAAAGAACATCCATGGTATCTTACAGGTGCTTGGATTTGCAGCAGGAGACTCGAGGGGTCTACTCCTGCATAGAAACACAGAACTCAAATCTTTTGTTAATTTTGCTTAATATCTCTAGATCTGACTGTTACTAGTTATTCTTATCATTGTTATATGCATCTAAATATGCACCAGGAATTAACTCTTCATTAACAGAATGGAGTCATGCAGAGTTAACATCAGATGGGCAGTGCTGAATGAATGGAAAATATGTCTGTGTGTGTGCATCCAGAGGACCTCTATGTAGGTAGACTTGGAGGTTATATAACATATCTCTCTGCCAAGGACTGCTTTTTAAACTCCTTTGTAGACACCTGTGCTTGCTGGTGTTACCTAAACTTGGGTAATATTTGTTCATGATCGAAATTAAAAGTTTAATGTTATATGAAGAACAGGTTCAAGATACCAGCAGCAGAAACCTCTCGTGGAAGAGGAATGTGTGCCTTGGATGTTTGGTGCTGGTGAAAATTTTACTACCCACACAATCATTAATAAATCACACACTTTCCTGCTTGCATGAAGTGCTGTATACATAAAGACACTGTGACTGGAGGTGAGATAACTCATTGACAAGCAGTATGGAAATCCCATATTTTATTTGGTGGAAGAGTTATGTTAGCAATGACAGCCTCTAGCAGAGGCCTGTGGCCCTATTCTTCTGGGTTCTGTGAAGACTTGCAATGGAGAAAACCTTCCAAACATTTCTCCATAAATCTCTGCTGTGCCTTTTTATATCTGTCAGCATTTGTGTCCTATTTCAGCTTCCAGTTTAATTCTCTCTTTATTTTTTCATCTTCCTCAATATTTGCTGGTTTTCTGGTGAGCTCTCCTTTTCTTGAACTGACAGTGCAGTTGTGTTCTGCTAAAAGCACCTGGCACTCTGATGGAAGGGGAGCTACGTGGCACTTAGGGCTAATGTGCTTTCAGCATCCTCTGCTCCATGTGTTACACAGGGGAAACACCTCCACTTAAATGCTGTGAGCTAACTTGAAGGAAATGTAGAGGATGAATTGCTTTAGGGAAAAGAATCCACTTAAATGTAATGATGCCTAAAACAGATAGCTCCTTTTTTCTGTAAACTCTCTGATACCACTTCTGCTATTCTAAGCTTAAATGGATTTTTAAAAAATAAAATCAGGGATCAGTTTAAAAAAAGAAGCTGGTGAAATGCAATGGAAAGTGCCAACAGTATTTTTTCACTCCTTCTGCTTCACACAAGCGAGTCCAGAGGTTCAGATAACTGTGGAATACAAGAGGAAATCCATGGGCTGTCATGAAGCACTCCCAGAAGTTCCCTTTCTAGCCATGTCCTGCAGCAGATGACAGCACCATTCCCCATGGGCTCCGTGGAGATGTTGCTGTCCCAAAGCTCTCTGCAGTTGCTGGAAGTCTTGCTTGGAGCATGGGCTTCATTTCACACCAACTTTTGCAGATTTTAGGTGTCTCACTTTCCTCACATCCACTCACAGTATTTTATAGAAGGCCCATTACTTCTCTGAACTATTCTCACACACCAGGATATCTTTGAATCATCTTTACCCTAAAGGAAAGGAAAAAATGAAAGTCATTGTAATGCTACTGCTGCCTAGGAAGAGTGGTGCCATTCCTGCAAGGCTCTTTGATTTGAATGGCCTGAGCAGAGCACTAACCATTACAAGTCCTATTTTCCCAGACTCAAAAGGTAGGAAAAGGCTTTATGTTGGTAATTTTCAGATATTTAGGAGGCTTTAACTCCACATATCCTAGCTTTGTCTACAATTGCAAACAGCAGGATTTGCTGTTGTTACATTTCTCAGGAGAAATTCTGAGCATTTCATTATTAAGAATTACAGCAGTATTATCCAAGGAATATGAACAGTTTCCCAAGTAGCTAGTGTGAATTAGCAAGTTCCTGAACTAGTGTTCAGGAGAATGCCAACTGTTTACCTGACTAGGCAATGAAAATAAGTTAATATGACACGAGAAACAAACCTGGATTTTGCTCTCTTGGTAATATGTTAACAGAGATTTTTTACTAGCAAATGACAAATGACCATGGTATTCACCATGAAAACAAGTCTCTGAGTGCTACAGATAGCACATTTCAGGAGTGAAGCCTCAAGATTGCTTATTCATTGGGTTAACCAACTGTACAATCTGTTCCATAAAGCAGAGAAATAATGAGCCTAATTTCTTAACCAAACCCTGTGAGTCTTAATACAAATATCAATATATTTTTTAATTAACCCAGCAAATAAGGATTAGATTTTCCTCTGCAAAGCCAATGGTTTCTCACTGCTAGGCACAGTCTCTCTGCAACTCCAGCCTCATGTAAGTCACTTCAGGGAAAGGATGACCTCCCAGCTGTGTAGGAGTAAAATGAGAAGTTCTGTTCTGTGGGAGGCTATGGCAATTGTGTAGCCAGTATTCCTCTGCTCACTCAGAGACTGAATTGTTTCTTTTATTGCCACTGAATGGTAATGTAAGATGGAGCAGCTCTGTCAGTTTGAAGACAGGCAGATGAACCAGCTTGTGCTTAGCAGGAACAAAATCAGAGGAATATGGCAGCGATCTTCGCGCAGCTTCTGTGCAAGACATGCTGATTTGTGCACAAAGCATCTTGACTGGGAAGAAGAATCTGGCCCTTTGTTTATGAAGTTTCCTGTTAAAACATTGGCATCTTAGATGAATAGCACCACATCATCAGATCATTAATACCTTTCACATTTCGTGAAACCATGGGTGAAAACTCCAAACAGAACTTGGGGCAAAGTTCGTTAAGTTGGCAACAGTCCTGGGAACATGAGACAGGAGCTTAAACCCAGACTCCAGTGAATTCTGTTTATCTGTGTCATTGCCCAAAATGGTCAGAGAAAGAAAACAACAGCGGACACCACTGCAGGTTAAATCTCTCTGTTATGAGTTCTTTCTGCATTACAGGAAAAAAAAAAAGTATGTTAACAAAGTAAATGTCTGTGATAAAAACATAAGTCTGTGTTTCCCCACTTCTTGAACAGAAAATAGCTCGTACTTTGGACACGCAGGTTAACTCATTTTCCCTTCCTCAAGATTTTGTGTTCTCTCTGCAGAGATGGAGGTTGCTGTTTCATAATTTTCTGATGTTCTTTACGACACAAATCCCAGGAGCACGAACAGAACACCCCTGAAGCTGTTGAAACCTTGGTACAAATTTTAATGCACTCTAGTTATATCTTCTTGCAGCCACTGCGTGCCAGGAAAGTTTTTTCATTACCATCTTCAGGAGATATCTTACTGGCACTTGCCTGCAGCAACGTGGAATAAATCACACAGACCAAATGGCCTGCTGTCGTAAGGTGGTGATGTTCTAGGCACACCAGGGAGCCTCGGTCTTTTGTACTGGCACTAGAAGTGTGTGGATGTGTGTGATGCACGTGAGTGCGTTGCTAGATGAAAACAGTACCAAAATCCACACCCTTTGTTCTCTTCCCCTGCAAGCACCATGGTAACTCCCAGTGGTGCCCTACATGATGGTATAAACAGCTATGGAGAGCTACAACATAATAGATAAATGGCTATAAATAGTTTTAAGATTTGTCTAAGGGAGGAGGCAGTTTTATGCCATTTTAAATTCTGTCAAGCCACATGCACCTGCAAAGAGCTGCTAAACATTCTTTCTGCTCAAATATCCAGTTTATTAAGCTTCTGTCAGCACTATGGTGATGTTTCTGTGACAACAAGATTCAGGTTCTCTTAATAGCAAATGGATGGAAATGGTTTTAAAAATCAGGTAAATATGAAACTGCTAATAATGCAATCCTGGGATCAGAAAGCTGAAGGTTTCTTGAATGCCTAGGAGAGATTCATTGGCTACTGAATAATTAGTGGCATAGTTAAACCAGTCTGCAGGTAGTCCAGCTTGCAGATACCCCTGGAATGATACAGTCAAGCGAACTGGGGACTTTCTTGAGTTGCAGGTTCCAGCTGGACACAAACCAGCTTCTACCACAAGAGCAGGCTCTGACTGAGGTGCTCTAGTGCTGCAGGTTTTTATGCAGCAGCACCCAGCGTGTAGAACAGCTGGAGTGGGTGGCTGTCATGGGTTATACACCACAACCCAAGCTCACACTGTGACCATACCTGCTTAATACACACCCAGAACACACTCTCCTTTGGATTTCCAGAGCCCTCAGCTTTAGAAGAGTGCTATACAGGGGTTCCTGTCTTCTGCTGCTGCTTTATAAAGTGATAAAGGCCACAGGTAATAATATTGTCAAGGCAGGTGCCAACTGGGAAATAGTAGATTAAGCAAATTGTCTTGGCAGGCCACAGCAGAAGTAGCTCCTCATGATGGGACTCATCAGAGCATCAGAAGACCTGCCAGCAACGTAAATGTTTTGTGAATTTGTCTCAGTTGTGCTCAACTGTCCATGAATAACAAACCGCAGTAAATGGTGAAAGCTGAAATTTTTCACATTGGCAACTCCAGCCAGAACATTTGGTTTCCAGCTGGAAATAGGTCTTCATTTAGAAATTTCATTCCCTTTTGTTCAAGAAAATAGATGTTAGAACATCCTACAATGCTTGAATCTGAAATGAAATATTTTCTTTACATCAAATTCCAGAAACTTGTGGGCCAGGGAGTTGGAGAGATTTTAATAATTTTTAAAAATAAACAAAACCATCAATCACTGGAAAAGTTTTCATCCTGGCTTTGCCTCTGACTTCTGATGGGACTTGGGGTATCTCAGGACATTTACTAAACCTTTGTTTTTCCAGCTTAATTTGGAGCTATAGCTATCCCTGCCTGTGTTTGTGTTACACTGACCTCAGATGGGCCCTACTCTAATGAATACTGCAAAATACTGCAACAGCTCCCCTTCTATCATTCTGTCCTCTCAGGACCTCCTAACAGTCTCAGTTTCTCAGCCTCACTAAAAGCACTGATGAGCCAAGCTTGTCTGTGTTCAGACACCACGTATCTTCTGCCTTCTCCCCTGTTCTGCTGCTGCTGCCTTCTGCAGAAGGCTGGACAAGAGTGTGCAGATAAACTGCCCTAAAAGGGCAAATGGGCTTCCTGCAATGATCCCTCCAGTGCTGTCCCCAGGGCACCTCAGCCACAGACAGGCCAGCCCTGCCAGATGGGACTGGGTCAGCATCATCTGCCCCCATCCACAACTCTCACGATAACCAGCGCAAGGGGAGCCAGGACAGATTGTTCTCAATGACACACTCTTAACTTCTGTTATTCTCTAGCACCAGCAATTCCTTTAGCCAAAGCATGACCATATTCACACAAAAGATTAGACTTTTCTGTGAATATCAGTTCAGTTTTCCCAGTAATCCTCTAGTTTATTTCCTCTTAAGAGTCCTGGGAAAGCTTCTCCTGGCACAAATTATCCTGACTCTACAGAAACCAACAAAGAGCTCTGACAAATTTTATTCCAAGTCAGGTTCTTCTGCCACTTGGCAAGGAGACCCACAGGGCATTAGGGTAACCTGAGAGGAGAACTCAGGTCTTTTGTCCCTGCCCTTGGACCTGCCTCAGTAAGAGAGAACATAGAGTCCAGGAAACAAGAGCAAAAGGGCTGTGCATTGTTAACAGAGAGGAATGCCATCATAATGTCATCATCATCTGCCATTGCAAGGGATCTGTCCTAATGGCAACGAGTCTGGAGCCAGGACTGCACTGACTCAGTTTGCATGGCCTCAAGAAGTCTCATCTGGTTATTTTGAGTGAAAACAGTCAGGAAGTGGATAGAATACCACTTTCTTTCCTTAGGTGTTTTGGGAAATGTGATTGATGGGCTAGATGGATAGTGTTAGAGCTTGTGCTGTCACAATAACTCTTCGTGCATGATAGTGCAGGGCTGCACATCTAACCAAACCTTGTCAAAGTAATAGTAAGTAGCCTTTATAAATTAAAGAAAGAGCAAAATAAAAACTAGTACCAGGAAAAAGATAAATTCTTCTTGGAAACTATTTCCTTAATATTTGGATATAATCTTCCTTATCCATAAATATCTCTCTGTATGCAGAAGACAGAAATATGTTTTTGCATCAGAGTCCAAAAATGAGGTAGCAAATATTGCTTCCTGATCACACACAAATGGGTTTTTTATCTGTGCCAAGATCATAATATGGGCTCTTGAATAAAACTACAAGCAGACAAGAAAAAGGGCACACACCTGAAAGCCTTTAGTGAGCCTTCCCATCCCCTGAGCTTCAATAGCCTTCTCTAATGAAGCTTCACTGAAGCTTTGTTTTCTGAGAACATTTATATTCTATTTAGCAAAGTGCAAACATCTCTAACAATAGCTTTGTGTCAGGCCACAATTGTATTCCTTGATGCTAATGCAGGCTATTAAAAGACAAAAGTTCAGCCAATGCCCCTTGGGTTCTGGGAGAGCTGCACAATTTGGATGTCAGATTCACTTCCAGTCTCAGAGCTCTGCTATACAAATGGTTTCAAACCTCGCAATTCCACCAAGAGGGACCAAAGTTGCAGAGGCCACTAAACTGAGAGGGGCTGCAAATCAAGCACAGTGAAAATAGCAAAATATGTTCACACATAGGAAAAAAACCCATAAGTCTGGAAAAAAGATAATTCTAAAGGGACTAGAGCAGGGCAGAAATAATCAAACATAACTGCAAAAAGGGGGGCAAACTGAATTACAGGCTGGGCTTCATGTTTCCCCTTTGGTAAAAGGTGAGCAGCCTGGGCTGTTAGGGCAGGTGGAGTGACTCTGCTGCAGATGGGGCTGTGAACACTAGAGCTGAAGCATCAGCTGCAACATGGGAGATACAGGCAGTAAGGAAGACCTTTTGATTGAAGTTGTAGGGAAGCACTGCAGTAGATTGCTTGAGGATGACACAGAACCTGTGTGACAAGAGATTTTGAAAAACAAGTGGAGAAGGTGTGAGAAGGACAAAGGCAAAGCTGGTTCTGCCCTGGAGGAGGGGCAGGGGCCAGGGGAGTCCCCCTCTCCTGCTTTCCACGGTCATGTCTTTGGTTTCTGTGCTGGAGTTTGGGCTTGAGTTCTGAGAGCCAAATGGGGTTAGAGCCAACCGCATCCACGCAACTTGGGCAGGATCACGGGGCTGTGCAGGAGAACAGTGTGTTTTCCATGTGCTTCCTAAGAGTCTCTTCATTTTAATTCATTGCCCACAGTGCTGCACAACATAAAGGGGAAGGCAGCACTCCAAGGAAAACATCCCTGACTGACCCTCGGTGCCACCAGTTAATCCCTCTGCTCCAGAGGCCGACTCACTCCAACCTTGTGCCAGAGTGCTGCCAGTTCACATGATCAACAAGTTTGGGTTCAGTTACAGGATTTAGGCCAAAAAACAATAGATGCAAGCACTAACTCCATGTCTTCCATGACATGCATGCTCACATGTAAGCATTCCTTACTGCTCCACGAGATATGCAAGTCTATGAATTGTCACACTGAGCCAACACCAGTAGTCCCTCTAGTTAATCAAGCTGTGATTGCTATTTCCCTGCCCCTTCAAGGAAATCAGTTCCTTATTCCAGAAAGGTACCTTTGGATGTACTTACAGGTACTGGCAAGTGGCAGAAATGCAGCAAGGCAAAACCATGACTGGTTTTGCCCAGGTAGAAGTATTGAAAACTGTATGCACAGAGTTACATGAAACAATCAATTCCATACAGCCCTTCTGAAATCAAAATATTGTACCCCTTTCTGAGACTGAATCTAAATAATATTTCACATCCTATCATTCCTTACAAAGCTAAGAACTGAGGAAACAAACTATTCCTGTGAAGGATCCTTTCTCTTTGAAAGAAAATGCTTTCTAAGGATGTCTTCATTTTCCCCTCATCATCTGCAGGACTCTGTGACACGCACAGGAGGGAAGCACTTTAAGTAAATCACTCCAGGCTGATTTCAAAGGAAAGTGAGCTGGACAAGATGTGCCAAAGGGTTTAACATCTACGCCACCCCTCTAGAGCATTGTTTTGTCCTTCATACTTTGTGAGGAGACACCCACATCTGTTTTCCACTTTCATTGTGAAAGCAGGAAACGTTTAATTAAAATCAAGCTTAACCTACTTTGTTTTCTCTTCGTGCTGAAGTAGAGGGAGGATGTGCAAGTCTTGGCACCCAAATGGCCTCACCCAGCAGAGGGATGGAACAGGAGAGATCCGAACAGATCCGCTGGGATGATATCTGTGTCCCTGGGGTATGGGAAGAGATTAGGTCACGTAACAGAAAGGGAAGAACTTGCAGAGTGCTGGGGAAATTGAACACAAATAGTTTTACTGGGCCAAAGCCTGTTGCATTTATACAAAACGACAGAAAATAGGGATGGCCAGAAACTCACCAGAAGACACAGTCCACCTGTCTTACTTCAGTCTGTCCCCCTGATAAGCCACAGTGACCTGGAGCTGGGACAGTTGGAGTGAGGACAGCTACAGACACTGCACTCCAGGATCCTCCCCAAACCCAGCAGCGGCAGCTGGAGGTACCAAATTAGTTTAAGAAATTTGGAGAGACAACTGATTTATATCCTCACTGGATCAGGCCAAAGAAAGGATGCTACATCCGTCAGAATTAATATCCAGATCTTATTATGTGACCCCTTTCATTTGCCAGGGGTTGAAAGGCTTTTCAGTCCCCTTTCAGTGGCCACAGAGTAACACAAATCTTTGTGTTTGGGAGGAAGTTTAACTCCAGAGATAACTCCACTTCCAACTGCATATCATTATGTGTCAAGCACAACTTCATTTCACCATGGAAAGTAGTCTCAAGTGCTTTTTGTTATGGTACTGCAATTGCCAGGAGAGGCACTAGTTCTCTCAGGAAAAAAAAAAATAATGGTGTAACAGGAACTTCACCTGCAGTGATCATAAGTAAAGTCCCTGGAGGCATCCATCAGACCACTTTGGAAAATTCTGTAGCATCAAGGTAAGCTCTGATCAATATATTCTAGTGAGCATAATTATTTCCAGTAACATTTTCATCAGTTTGGATTTTCCTGAAATGGAAGTATTCTTGAAATAATTCAGTGTTTTGGGTCAAATCTCTCTGTGCAATTTTCTTGCAGAAGATGAGTGATCTAAGTAAGTCAAGCTAGAAGCAAATTAACATTTGCAATTTTAATAAATTTTCCAGCCAGGTGTTAAGTTTCTCATTTGCAAGGAAATTTTGAGGCAGGCTTCTCAAAGCTGTGAAGTGCTATTTAAAACCCATTGGGATTGTCCTATTTATCAACATAGTCACTGGCATTTTTCTATAATTTAGATGGGGTCTTTAGTGCTTAGAAGAACACCAGTGAGAATACAGTGCTAGCCATGATCCCATTATCAGAAGACACCCCTGCTCATGGAAACATAACCCTTGTCTCAAACAGCATATTAAAATAGGCTGGAATTGCTTCCTCAGTTACAGAGAGAGAATCTGGGGATAAGAAAGAAAAAAGCCATTCAAAAAGTAGGATTCCTTTCCTCCATCAAATTTGAACATCTTTCAGCAAAGATGAGAGACAGTGGATTACCTAAATATGTTGTCAAGTTTTATGCATCCAAAGTGAGAAGAGGATGGGGGAATTATCCCGCATATCAGTGCTATGATAGAGAAGGTTTGTCTCAGGCACTTCAATGTCATTTCTTGTTTTCCCTTCCTTCCCTTTTTGGCCCATTCTGACAACACTCCCTACTTTAACTGTTTGGATCCTTCCTCCAGTTTTCACCAGAGAGGGGGAAGTAAATAGAAGTTTAAATGAGCTCAGGAAAGAGCTCAGTGCAGAACAAGAGCATAAAGTGCTGGGGCTCCTGGAGTTGAAGCACATTAGCGTTGTTTCCTCAGCTTTAGAAGCTATAAAATGACAAGCAGCAGCACACAAATGTGTTGTCATGACGATGGGTGTGATAAAAAATGGGGGGGTTCTTTGCATGGCTAATGCACTGAGAGAAAAGTAAGGAGGACAGCAATAAACACTTCATAGACTTCACTCTGGTGATGAGCAAAACATCAGAGTCTGAAACACAAGAGAAAAATAATCTCATATTGATGAAAAGATCCAGTTTCACCTGTATTGATGGACAGTTGTGCTCTAGTGGGCATGAGTCAGAAGCCACCAGGCACAGAAAGGGGTCTGTGTAGGCTGTTTCAACAGTACAGCCTGGATCTCAGGGACTAATCCAAAGTCTTCCTAAATTAGCAAGAACTTCTCCAGAAAATCAAAATCTAATCTGCACACTAAATACCAATCTACAGAATGAAATATGAGGGTTAAAGTGTCACAATGCAGATCTTCTCCCAGAACACTGACTGGATTATTGAACCTGAAGGGAAGAAGCATCAGGATGGTTCCTTGATGAAAACCTGGGGAGAAAAGTATCAGATAGCAAAGCCCAGGATGGCTGGTTACCGATGGGATTAGGAGAATTGTGATAGCAACACATGGAGAGTTTACTCTTCCACCTGCTTCACCTCCCTCATGCCCTCCACAGCACTCTCAGCCAGAGGCACTTTATTCAATATCAAGCAGTTATGTGCTCTCCCAGTGAAAATCTGCCTGCTCAAGGTCCAAACTCCCTGCCATACCTCAGCAGGCTATGGGTAAACAGGGATGAATCAGGAAGGGCAGGCATGGAAGCCGAGGACCTACAGCCACCTCCTGTGCTGTCTCTTCATGCATCCACCCTGTACAGGGGAAGCAGTTCCAGTCTGACCTAACACCTGCAAACTGATTCTTCTGCAAAGTTGTAATGCCACACTCAACCCACTCAATTGAGAAAGGCGCAAGAAGAACCTCTGGATCAAAAATATAGCACAGTCTAATGCCTTGAGAGTGTAAAAGAGGTGGAAAATTGAGAGATGTAGAAGAGAACTCTTCAAAAGTGCTTATAAATGCACAGGCTAAGTGTGAGTCATGGCAAAGTACTCTCCATCCACTCAGGCTGGGTGAGTTGAAGTTGAAGGGACAAATCCAGCACTCACAGCTTGAAGACCTTGTATGCTGATCACCACAAGAAGCCTGTGTCTGTGAAAAAAATCCTGAGCTTATTAATAATGTTTTTAAACCTTTTTCCCTATTTAATCCCATCAGTGACACCGGAACACAATGCCATGACCTGACAACAGGCTGCCTCAAAACGTGCAGTTCTCTGGCTAAAGGATTCTTTTCTCCTTTTCTCTTGAGTTCATGAACTATTTACCTTTGATCCTAAGGAAGCAGATAATGGTTTAGTTCGAACAAAAGGCAAACTGATAGTAATAGATCTCTCAGATCATAGGAGGGTTTTCTTGTTTTCAAGTCATATCACACTGGCTCAGACCCAGCCAGCTGTCTGAGTGTCTGGATGTGGCTCTTGAGCAAGGCTTTAAAACTACATCCAGGACTGGTAATTGATGAAGAGTCATATTTTTGATCTTCCAGGGAAGACATATCAAACAACAAGAAAGTATGGGGTCCAGCCTGCCATATTTAATAAACTGTGTGGATCAGCCCATCCATGGGTCCTCTGTTTTCACAAAATTAAATCTCTAGTCTCTTCTAATCTCAGTGTCACCTTGCTCTCTCACAGCAGACAGTCCTTGCTATACTGAATTCCAAAAGCAGGGATAGTCTGTACCTTTCTGCTTGAGCACAGCTGATCACATTTTTGTTCTGCTCTGCAATGCTGAGGATCTCTGCTGCTTCTCTAAGATTCCATAGCCTACTAGATCATGCAGGCAGGAAGTTTTGTTTGATATTCCTCCTTCTTCAGCTGACCTAGACACGTTCAAGTCTCTTGCCCGAACCTAATCTTCAGAACATCTCCCAGTATGTTGCTAACCCCCTCCCTCACACACAAATCCGTCTCCATCCATGTTCACAGCAGTCCTCTTCAGCAGCACGACAGGTTTTATATCTGTCTCACAGTGTTTATTTTCTTTCCCTTCACAGCTCACCTGAGCCCATTTCCTTCCTGCAATCATCTTCCTGTGAAATTAGGAACACATGCAGTCAACTAAAATGTCAAAACTAGGTCCTGGTTTGAAGGCACACCTGCTTTCAAGCCCAGCAGGGCACACATAACTCGCCTGCTGTGATTGTTGAGAATGGCTCCTGCTGGGTCTCAAGCCATTAGAGAGGGAGCCTTGTGTTGTGGGCAGCACCCACAGGCAAACCATCTCCATTTCACTCACCAAAGCAACAAATATGGGAACTTCTCAGCTAAGAAACTACGGATTTATTTGCATTGCTTCTAGGGAAGAGAGACAGCATATATTTTACATAATGAAACTACACTGTGCCATAAGCGGCTCACAGCACTAGGACTAAAAATATCCCAGTTGTTGGCTTACCACTCATACTGGAGGGACAAATCTTACACACAAAAAGTGCTATTTCTTCCTGTTCTGTCACACATATAGGGAAATTGATGAGAAGGTTTTGCTTCTCTTTCTTAAGTACCTGGATGTTTAGTATATAAGTTATTTTCAAAGGTATTAAAGCTCACCCCCTCCAGGCAACATGCCACTGCTCTTACACAAAATTTGACTGCTCAGAGAAGAAGTCACACAAGGGTTAAATAACTTGACCAAGGCTGGGAGCACATAACCAAGTGGGGATTGTAACTAAGGGGCAACCAGGCTCCCTTCCTGCTCAGTCACACTGCTGTCTGCACCGCGATGATTTCATTCACCAAAACATGGTCGTGGACAAAGAACGGACTCTGCAAAAACAGCCCCTTATCTGCTCCTGCCTGCCTCTTGTCCAAGTCATGTGTGATTAGTTTACTGACACAAACAGCCCTCTGGAGCCAAGGCAGCTGCAGGAGCAAGCTGTGCTCTGATACAGCTCATGCCTTTACAGCAGTGTAAGAGCAGTAGCTATGGTCTGTTCGAGTCCAGGAGCTTTGCTGTTTATAGAGCTGGAAGAAGAATAGTGTTTGATTCTGAGGGATCAAGTAGGCCTGGTTGACCTGGCAATGAAAATAAAAAAGTCAGTCCTGATTTGTAACAGTAACTGCAGTGAGTATGACATAAAGATTAGCTGTAAGGAACAAATACAGACAGAGGAATGTAATTCCCAGGAGATGCTTTAATTTTTCTTTAATTTGTTGATAGGAAGCAAAGGGGTTCAAGGTACTGGGGGCTGGGGAGCTTAGGAGTAAGTGGCAACAGAGCCTCTAAGTGCTGTAACTCCAACCAAAAATCTTTTAAGCAATTACTCATGTGAAAATTAAAACTGTAAGGAGCTTAATTTCAAATAACTCTGTGCTGTGTGGGCTCTTTGATATTTGCTGTGAAAGAAGATCTGCTGCTGCCTTTCCCCAAGTGAGGCACTGGTAGGCTTTCTTCACTCTACCCACAAAACTACTTTTTAACACTGATAGGAGCTTATTCTACAGGAGCTCTTTTGTCCTCTGTCAACATTGGCTGAAATTGAACAACAGGAGGAAAGACTTGAGAAGACGGGCTGGATTCATCATTATGTTTTGTAGTCATTCCATCAGGGTTCATTCCTGACACTAACATGGCCCATGGAAGCACAGATATAACATATTCCATGTTACAGACCTCCTGTCATGCTGCAGAAGCTTTTCCAATGCAACTGTTTTGATTCCAGGTTTAAATGCTTTTATCAGTTGCAGCCCCAGAAAGTTCATTGGAGACCCTCACATTTTACTTTCTTATAGGCACACAATGTGAAAAAAAAAAAGCTCAAGAAAATAAAAAGAAATCAACCAACAAACAGAAAGCAAAAAAATCAGCCAGAATACAGAACATTTAAGGCAGACTTCAATTTTTCTAAAGGTAAATCCTCAAGAGTTGCAGGCCAGCATGGTTCTTTTGGGGAGGAGTTCTTTGTTACAAACCAAATAACCTCACAAATAACCTAAGACAATACTTCACAATAATGGGGTTATAGATAAACTTTTTAGTGTTACATCTTCTGACCTGGTAGGACAGCCAGGTTATTATGGTGTTGCTATGGTACTTTTTTCCTAGTTTTTTTACACTAATTGATTATATTTATAAAGGACCTTTGAAAACTGAGACTAAAACCTCTTTTTCCTTTATCTGTCTGGTTTTTGGGTTTTTTTCAGCACTTATACTGGAATAGGTAAAGTGCTACTCATTATTAATTATTTTAGAAGAAAAAAAGCTTTTAGAATCCTGTTTATATATTCAAAGGGCAAATCATTAAAGATTTTGGTGCAGTAAAAAAACCTTTAACCTTCCCAAAGAACAGAAAATATATATTATGTTAAAGTTGTTCAACCTTCTATGGAGTAAAGATTTGCTGCATCAAGGAAACTGAAAGGCAATAATAAAAGCAGAAACTGGAGACTATGACATAGGACCCACAGGGTCTGATGATGAGCCATAGGATAAAGGCCAGTCTCTGAGACCCAGATTCATACCATTTAACTTTGGACACTTAAATTAATTGGCTAATGTAGGAAACTGGGCTCCCTCACTAGACAAAGTAGAGAAAAAAAACTTCTTCAAAGAGAGTTGAAGCACAACCAGAACTAATACTTCTCTTTACTACCTATAGGAGAAGTCTTAACTTCTAACCTGAGACCTCACTTAATTGCACAAAGTTACTCCCTTCCCAGGCATCCCAGACTCGAGTCCCGCTGTCTCCACTGCAGCCTAAATGGCTCTTGCTGTAATGTATGTCCATTCCTTCTTCTCCTGTATCCAGTAGAGAACAGTTTATTCCCCTCCTCTCTGCAGGAACATTTTACACTGTCGTTGTGTCCCCTTAGTGATGTCTCTGGAGTAAACAAACCCAGTCCTTTCAGTCTTTCAACTCCAGCCACAGTGTCAAGGCCTCTGGTTGTTCTCACTGCTTGCTTTTGGGATCATGCCAGTAGGCTCACATATTTCTAAAAGTTGGCATTCAAATCTGGGCACAGGCATTGCCAGTAGCCTAATGCCAGGCATTTATTTGCTACTCTATTTTCAATAAAGGGAAGGGACTATTTTATGTCTTGCATGCAGCTCCTACTTGTGGTGCTCGTGTAAACACAGTCACCACTCCCCAGAGACCTTCCAGCACGTCAGGATTAGCAGACCTTTTCACTGAGAGAGAAACAAGGGCCCTACCCCTTTAGTCCTGCTCCCACAAGAATGTCTTTTCATGGTATGGTAGCTGGTGCCAAGAGTAATAAGAGCAGGAAATGGGTATAAAGAGGAAAAGACAAGTTCCTTGCAATCAGTAGGCACTAATCCCACTGTCCAAACACCAGTGGAGATGCTGAAGTTGTGAGTTACAGTCTAACTTTGCAACATTCCTTCTGGGTGCCACTGGGAAAGCCATTTATCCTGTTTGTCCTTTTGATTCCCCTCCCAACTTTGACATAACTAATGGGTTTAGCTCTGTAGGACCAGATTCTGTCATTCTCCAATCTCACTCAAACCACCAACCTCACTGTAGTATAACTTGTCAGTAACAAATTAAGTATAAAGTTGAGAGCAATGCTCAACCAAGCCTCCAAAAACTATGTGATTTCAAAAACAGTTGAATGAGAGCTCCAGAGAACGGGGAAACAGTAAGGTGCCCCAATTTTCATGTCAGAAGCCCTCCTGTGTTCCTTCCAGAAATGTCTTTCCTGTGTTGGAGACTCATCCGTTGGGAAACAAAAGCAGTGCCACATGATACAGTTTGCAGTGATCCACGAGTTCTGTGGATAATACGTGATGAACAGCAAACACACAAAGCAATCAGGAAGGCAAAGGGTTCATAGAGAGCCTGTGGCCTGAAATATGTTTGCATAAACAAACTCCTTGAATCATTATGAATAATTAATGTGTGAAAAGCCCCATACTCATTCCTGGATAGTGTGCAGAATAAAGGGACTAATAAATCATAAGGAACAAGGTGTTTGCTGAGTGACAATAGCTAAGCTAACTACAAGCTTAGCAGTTTCAGATGGCGAGGCTGCAGCGAGTATAGCCTGTGGTTACTGTCAAGAACAGCTTGAACACAGAGGTGTCTCAATAACAGTTCTGCTATTTAAAATAGTAATATTATTTGGTCTATAGGAGACCATTCAGATGAGGACTGCAAAGTGGTTCACAGCTATTCAGACTCACAAAAGCCCAGCGAGAGCAGAGGGAGTATTTATTAGATGCAATTATGGCTTTGTTAGTAATGCATTACAAATTTGTTGGCAGGAGGAAGATTTTGCTACTCAGATTTGAGGGAGTTATATGCATTAAGTATATTAGCTAACAGAGAAAACTTTTTAAAAATGTTTGATCTTTTTTATCCAAAGGCATTGTATATAAGCAGCAGGTATATCCATGATTTCATGCAGGTGTTATTTATGTTACTTGGTCACAAATGAATTTAACTTGAAGCCACAGTGAGGTATTTGTATATTATTAAATGTTTTGCTGAATGAAGAGGAGGGGGGAAGGGAACTCTAGTAAAACTGACTTCAAAATTAGAATCTTACAATGAATATTGAGATACAATTCAAGAATGACTTTGTTTCATCAGACACAAACAGAACTAGACAAGCATAGGGCTGGCAGAGCTGTGCCAAGTGCAGCTCCAGTGAAGTCACTACAGTTTTGCTGATTTACCCACACTGACTGACTACCACTCTCTCTTCATCTTTTTTAATCAAAAAGATATAATTTCTAGAACCTGGCCAATTTTTCTAAGCAATAAAAAGGATAGAATGGCTAAGGTGGCAAATACTGTAATCTGTTCTTAAAGGCAATGTTATTTCAAGAGAAATACGTTTCGTTCTACTTGGGACATCCTCTGCAGATGCATCAAGTTGAGGGGATTACTAACACTACTGGTGCATGGCACTTCCCTCCTCTTTCTTAAAGTAATTTAAACTAATTAGAGCTTGAGGAATCTGTCAAGAAGGCTTTGCAGTTTTGGGGGGTACGGGGCTGCTCACTGATGATCTGGTCCAGCAAGGGCCCGAGTACCCTCCAATCCTCCCCAAAACCCTGTGAATCTGATCTAGCACTACCAGGCTGGATCAGAGCTCACCCTTTGACATTGTTAGCAGTGTTGTGGCTTCACTGTCCGGGGTAAAGTCTTTGGTGATCTGGCACCACGGGCACAGCTTGTCAGGAGCGGCGTAAGGATTGGCTGGAGCTGCCAGCACTGGGCTGACATCTGGATCATTGTCTGTTGCTTGGAAGTTTATGGAGTCCCTAACAGAGATAGAAAATGAGACACAAGTTTCTGAGCAAAGGTTGTAGTCAGACAAGGCTCTTGTCAGACTCCAATGCCTACACAACACAGGGCTTTACATGCAGGAGAATAATTTACCTCAAAAATTACTCTGGAACAAGTTACGATGAAAACAAAGACATTGAGACCAAACTCAGACTCAGGGTCACTTCAGCTTTTTTTTTTTTTTTTTTCCCTAGTTAAAACTGTGTTTTAAGATCATAATTCTTTTATTGAAAAATGTAGATATCCAGCTTTAAATTCTGACCAGATTTCCAGAGGTACAGAACACATGTTTATCCACTTTACCTCCAGGAAACAGGGGAATGCTGAGCACTTCACCTTTTCACATCAGGTGTCTGTTGCTAAATGCAGACTGAAGAGATATTTCCCAATAGGGGGTATCTAAACAGAGGATTTGCCATCAGAAATATGCTGTTACCTGCAGAGCTGCGATATCATAATTTAATTTGTTATGACAAATTAATAAGTGAACTGGTGGACAGTGAGGCAATTTATCACTACCTCAGCAATATTTTATGATAGATAGAAAAAAAAAAAGTGCATGTCCTGATCCACAACCACTGAAAAGTAGAACGTGCATAGGTGACAAATACCTTAATTCAAAGTAGCAGTATCAAGGTCACCAAAAAGTGGTCAGCAGAAGTGTCTCATAACAGGGAAGAAGAGGTCATTAGAAGCAGACAAGTTACTTTAGGCGTTGTCTTAAACACAGAAAATGTGTTTAGAAGAAGCAGGTACAGCCCACTCCCTTTCCCACTTGCCAGAGGACTCACATGTTCTGCAAATCAGTCAGAGCAGTGGATTAACTGGTAGCAGGTGAGCTCAGAGGTGGGATATGAGGTAGGTGAAGTCAACCATCCATTTTGTGACAGCTGAACCCCAGCAGTTTTCACTCAGGGTCATGAATTATCTACATCTAAGGTTGATGGTAAGGATCTTGAAGCTTTCTCAGCAAGCAAGTTTCCAGAAGCAGATATCAAAGACATTTATCAGAGAGGTCCAGTGCAACAGATCAGGAAGCAAACAAACAAACCACGAGCAGAACCCCCACAGAATCAGATCAAGATTTTACAATGGATTTTTTTTTTTAAGAGAACTGTTAGCTTTTGGATTTTTTAATAACATAATAGCAACTTCACATGGCTCTGCACTCCCCCCAGCTAACACTGCTGCATCCTACTATTTCTTTCTATTTTAGCTAATCCTGTGTTTATTTGCACAAAATAAAAGCAGTCAGGACCCCTACCCTTTCTGGAGGGGTACGTCCCTCATTGCTTTGCTCTGTTCAATGAACAGTAAAGATAATAGCTATCTGAATATGTGGCATTGTGCATTTGCTGCCTAGCTGAGAGGACAGAGGGCTCTCAGTAAATGTTAATAGGCAGCAACTCCTGCTTATCAAATCTGAGGTGAGAATTGTTTTATCTCTTAACAAAAAAACAAAAATCAAAGTTGGCTTAAAAGATTTGAAGGCAACTTAGGAGGACCATTACTTAGAAAAAGCCTGTCACTGAGCATTATGAACTCCTGCAAAGACAGGTTTGAAAAACAAAATTTGCAACACAGCATCCCCCAAAATCTTTGAAAAGCACTCTTAATGCCAACAAAAAGGAACAACTTTTTCACATGTTGTGACATAGTCTCAGCTATTCAGAGACCTTTCCCAGGGTACTGCCCTAAGTGAGCATGAACCACAATTGATCTTTTTTTTTGCTTAAAAATAATTCAGAATGTATTTTCTCCCAGTGGGAGCCCTAATCCATTTCCCTACAGATTCCAAAGCCTCAGTTCTAAAGCTGGAGACACTCAGCCAACAACACTGGGCTGACCAGACATCTAAATCAGTCTTACCCATCACCCACCATCACAGCCAGCTGGAGCTGAACCCCCAGCCCTGCTGCTCAAGTCGGTCTTGTGCCATTCGGAGCACGTATACAGATTTCCCACACATTGGAAAATACTGGTTCCACCCCAAGCCATCTGAATGAGCCTTTTTGCACATTCCAGACACTAGTTTACATGCTCTAGTCCTTCAGGACGTGAAGGGGAAAGAACTGGTTTCTTGACTTCCACACTTCACTAACCAGCATGTTGCTGGACACCAAAATGCTGTCACTGTGCCTTTTCCTTGCCCTCTACGCCCATGCCTCATGAGGTGCTTTCAAAGCACCAATTTTATTCCAGTTAAAAAGTGAGAAGATATTACCCA
Source organism: Lophotriccus pileatus (assembly GCA_035583135.1). NCBI lineage: Eukaryota > Metazoa > Chordata > Aves > Passeriformes > Tyrannidae > Lophotriccus > Lophotriccus pileatus. Next base: position 28,352,429 of record JAWWES010000169.1, read on the forward strand.
AAGTGTTCTACTTTCATTCTACAGATGGGTAGGCTTCAGGAAGGAGAAATTAGGCAACTTCTTGCAGCCAGTGTGTGTTGAGGCAGGAATAGACTAGAGGAAAATCTCAGAGGACTTGTAGTCATCACTCCTCTGCTCTCGTCTCTGACCACAATCTCTCTGTATAAACAAAGGCTCTGGCCACTGCAGTATTTTCTGGTCTGCTGTAAAATATTTGCCACCCCTCTCACAGGAATCCTTGATGCTTAAAAAAGAGGCAGCCTTACTCAGGCTTTTCTCACAGTGCCAGTGTGTCTGTCGAGGAGATTGTTGTAAAGAAAATACAGGGAGATGCAGACCTGGTGTAATTAAAGGCTTAGTTATAATCGGGATTAATGAGCACATTATTATTAGTAGTAGTATTGCTCCAGATTAATATTAGTCCAGACTGTAAATAAAATGCTTCTGTCAAATATTTATAGGCATTAACTTCACAAGAATTGCATCAATAGCAAAAGGAATACTTGGCTTCCAGAAACACAGAACATGGCTTGTTCTTAGAGAAGTTTGAATATTACTTTCGCCTCAGAAGAATTCAGTGTTGCAGAATGAATGATAAGACAATGGAAAAACCACTTTATGAACCAGGACATCAGACAGCGAGAGCAAGCCTAGAACATGTAAGCGGAAAATGTCACTGAGAAAGGCAAAATAAGATTTTCTCCTGGGTGAGATACTTCAAAGCTGAGCTGCAGACCTCCTCTGAGTGGGATGGAGAGGGATTGGGGGTGAAAACACTGAAAACTACCATATCAATAGACAAAGAGCCAGCTCTTACACTACTATAAATTGGTGCAACTCCTTTTGTATTAGATTTCTCTATGGCAAATAAATACACCTGGAATGAGCCAGGAGTTTTACTCCCATTCAAAGTTCTGCACATACAAGATGAAACCCACTTTCTGAAAGGGACACATTGCCAGAGTCAGAATAGCACCTTTCTTCACTCCCCTAAGGACACCTCAGTTCAGGGCCCTATATTTCCTTAAAATTTTGGGTAGGATTATAAAAAACATCACAATTCTCATGAAATACTGGAAAAATAGAGACCTGGCCTCAATCCTATGGTGAAAGTCAGAGGATTTTTAAAATCTGGGCACTTCCAAAGAGCTCTAGGGAAAAAAAGAGGAATCCTCAGTCGACTCTGGGAGGATTGAATAGTGTTGAACTCACTGGTCAAACTCATCCTTTTTCTGAATTTTGACTTTTTAGCAACAACAAAACAGATTTCAGGAGACAAGAAGGCTTTGACTTGGTTGTTCCTCAGCACCCTTTTACTCAGTCTGTGAGCAAGACAGAAAAATATATAGTCATTGCACCTCTTTTATCATCTGAAGGGAACTAATTACAGCGTGTTTGTAAGAGGGTCTCCTGACGAAAAAAATGCTCTAAATAAGGGTTGCTGTCACGGGGTCTTCTGGAGCACCAGGATTTACTGACGTGTGTTCAGATGGGTTCAGAGCTTTTCAAAATGTTGATAGGCTGAGTTCTGTACATGCTAACCAACAAACCAGCCACAGCTCTTGAGTCAACAGGAATTAATAGGCATTCACTGCTTTGGACCCCCTAAGTCAAACTCAGGGTGTGCTTACTAAAGTAGCACTCACCAGTACATGGCGCTCCTCGTGTAATTATGGTGTCACATGCACTGCACAGAGCTGGAAAGTTTGGCCCCTTCTGTTATTCAGTACATTTGCTTTATATTTTCATGACATTGTTTAACTAAAATCAACTACATACAGTATTTGAAGCACTGTCACATGTATTCGAGAGATAATGTCAATGGAATTGCGTGTTGTCACAGGATAACAGCCTCCCGCTGTTGCTGAAATGCCAAATTGAAGCTGAGGCATTTATGGAAAATAAACGTCAAGTCAAAGCAAAGATGTTTATTTTAAAAACAAGAGACATGGATCTTGTGGCAATGTTCCATCATGTCTCTATTTCTCTAATAACAAATGTCCAATGTGAATAGAGCCAAGTGACAACTTCTTCCTGGGACAGCACAGAGAGGGTGAAGCCCGATCACTTCACGCGAGGACTCGCAGAGTTGTTTCTCATCGGCTTTTTTTTAGTTGAGGTTTCAGTCAGCTGTCCAGGTAATGAACACAAAATGGTTTCTCAGATGCATGCTAAATTCTCAAAGATATTTAGGAAGAAAAATGGACAGCAAATGCATTTTTAATTTGCTTTTACGCAGTCCTTTTTCTCCAGAGAAAGAATGGCAACAACATGAAGCTCACTGAAATCAGTGGGAGGCTTTCCAGGTATTTTAGTGGGCTTTGACTAATGCCTTAAGAGAACAAACAGTTAATATTTTAAGAGGACATTATGTTGATAATGGTGGTCCCTGGATTTGATTCATGAAAGCATGACTGGACCAAGGCTGAACAAGGAAGACAAGATCCTTCTGGGTCATAAGGGGCACCACAGTCACCCCTTGTGCCTGGAAGACAACTGCTCCTCCCTACTGCTTGCCCACAGGAGATTTCTGCTAAGTCCACACCAGCATCACAGCCACAGAGAAACTGTTTCTTCATTACATTTCTCCAGTAAAGCGTCCTTAAATCCAGCTGGTTACCCAGCAGCAAAGATGACCGAATTTATTTTTCTTTTTGTGGAGAAAACTGAAAGTTACTTGTCAAGAGTCAAGTTGCTGAGATACGGTAAAAAAAAACACATTGAAGCTAAAAGTAAAACCTGGGAATGTCTGGATCTTAAACATGATGAAATCTGATCCATAGCTGAGAATTAGAGTTTTGTCAAACCTAACTGTAAGGCCGGGGTGATGAGACATTCACTGCTACTCCTGGCAACCCAACAGGTTGAATGTTCTAAAAGTTCTTTCAGATATTAATAACAAGTTTTCCCTTTCATCACATTACCACTCCTTGAATATCCTTGTATTCATCTAAATTATTTCTCTCCCTCCATGACAATTTTTTCTTCCTCCAACTACATTAAGAGATTATGTCTTCAACAAGTTAAATTGCTTCACCACTCTTCTCCTGTGCTAATCCCACCTTTCTTCAAACATTCATCACCCTTCTGCCAACATCTTCCCTCCCCAACCAACCTCACAGGCTATGTAAGACATGGCACACAGAGCTCAGAGCAGCCCTGGAGATCCAGGGATGGCCTACAGCAGCACATCAGAGCTGGCAACAGCAAATCCGCTGGCCCCAGCACTGCCTCAGCTACAGCTTTGATGAAGGAAGATATTGGCCCCAGTGTCCCGCTCCATTCCCGGTCTCCTTCCCCACTGCTGGTGCTGCTGACGTTGCCCAGGGCAGTGCTGTGAATGCAGCAACATACCCATTCAATAGGACCCTCATCTTGCAACCTGTTTGGCAGGGAGGGAGAGGCAAGAAGACAGGCAGGGAGCTGTGCAAACCATCTCACAGGACTGTGTTTAAAAACACACCGAGATAGGACACTTCAGTTCCTGAAATGTTGAAGCTTAACCACTCATGACAATGGGGTTCCTCAAATGCAAAACATTCTGATTCTCATCAGATCTACTTGTCAACCCCGTGCAATATAAGACTGATCTCTCCTAATAACTAGTAAGGGTTTGGGCTTTCTTTTTCTTTTTTTTTTTTTTTAAATGACTTTCAAAGGAAAATATAAATTAATTGCTCATTAAAAACTGTGATCTGGAGAGCAAGTAGAAACAAACCATTTCAGTGCTGTAAGCTCTTCTCTTCACCTAACATTCTTATTTAATATGCAAAGAAAGGGTGGCATTACAATCATGTTAAAGAACTGTTCGAAATGCAAAAAAAAAAAAAAAAAAAGAAAACCGAAGGAAATTTTGAGTTGAAGAACATTTTCAAAGGTAACGTTCTGAAAGGGGTTAAGCCCACAGTGAATATTTGGCTGCTCTGCTGTGCAAGGGCCAGAGGGATGTTCTGTACAGAAATTGTAAATTTGCTTATTTTTTCCTTTGGAGATGCATTGTTTCCCAAAGACATTCTGGCTCCAGCTCTGATCTGACATTCCAGATTGACGCGTGTTAAACCAACAAAGATACTGAGACGCAACACACAGTTATGTGTCTTCTGGTTTATTGCATACTTGCCAGTAATTTCCTTTACTTCTCCAACCTTTAAGCTTATCTTCTCTTTCAGTGGGAAGAGACTTCCAGATGGAGACCTCATAGAACAGCTCAATAGGCAAAGAGTTGGCATTTTATTAGTTTATGGTATTTATTAACTGTATAAAGATACGACAGCAATAATGGATCTGGACAGATGACAGATGGATGATGCTCCAGGAATAGCAAGCAAAACAGCCACAGAGTATCCCCAACACTGCTTCAGTGTCATCTTGGGAAAAGTATTTAAGATTTTATCAGATTTTTATCTGGCTGACTTTGCAGTAAAATAAACTATACACATCCACATAATACATCCAAGCATCTCAACTGTGAAGGCTTTGGTTCAGTGATGCACTGCAGGGCTCATACTTAAAGTGTTCCAGCTAAATGTAGAAAAGAAAAAATTGTTTCTATCCCACAGCTACACTAACCTGGTTTCAGATTATTATTTTTTTAAATCAGGATTACAGATACCAAACCTGGACAAATATTCCTGGACACAATTCTTCTGCTTTTCATTTGGCATAAGGTCTCCCTCTGCTCTTGAAAATGTCATGCCTTCTGCCCTTCCCACCAAAGAGGGTCACGCTGTGGTCCAGCAGATGACAAGCAGCAAAGCAAAGTCCATGGGAACATGAGGGAATGGTTTGCCAAGCAGCAGGTCCATGCTGGTGTGTGGCCTTTAGTCGGGGTTAAATAAACAGGGTGTAAATAAATAAATATTTTTTTCCCAGGTTGTGACCTTGTAAATCAAGCCTAAGCCTGGAAGAGATTGTTATGGTCCAGCTGGAACAGCAGAGCAGCCTTAACAGAATAAATATATAGAGGAAAGAAAATAACCATGCCTTCCAATTGCTCCCAGAGTGCTGTGAGGAATGTTTGGTGCTGCTGTAAGACATGTTGATGCTTAAAAATGCAGGAGAGAGGGGACATCGCTCTCATTTACTCAGTGGTTGTTCCACATTATTTTAAGATGTTTTAAAGAGGAGTAAAATGCAGTTAAATGCACTCAAGAGCAATCTTACAGCTTTGGAGCCAAATAGAGGGCCAAGCAAGCAAATGGAAAGCCAGTCCAACTAGTTGCTAGCAGCAGGTTTCACGGAAGTGGATGGGAGCTGGGCAGGGATTCACTCAAAGGCTGTTATCTGGGCATTGCAGCCTTGGGATGTTTCACGAACTTTATTGCTCATTACCACCAGTAATGGTACTAACAGTACTAATACTTAGAGCAGTCCCTAGATTTAGTGTGATTTGACCAGACTGGGTGAAAGCTACTGCCTGCATTCTTAAATGTCCAGAGAGAACTGTTCAATGCGACAGAGGAAAGTCAGAAAGCAGAAATGGGACTCCCACCTCTCAGCCTCGCAGTGGCTTGGTCTGGCAGGGCTGGATGAGATGCGGAAAAGAGGATTCATGGTGAGGAGACGCAGGGGAAAAGCCACAGCCGCAGTTCCTGCACAGAGCTGGCAGCATCATCCCTTAAGTCAAAATGTGTTCCGTGTGGGCTCTGGGTTGCCCATGCTGGGGAAGGAGGCACTGGTGACCGGGGGCTTGCAAGAGAGTGTGGGGCTTGTCCCTGATAGGGGACATTCCATGGGAGGGGATGTTAATTAGTTTTCACTGGAAAATGATGATGATAGTGCCGGTATTTGGCATTTTGCTTTTTACAGGGGCAAGGAGGTGGAGCTTCTTCTCCAGCTTCTGCTCCTGCTCACATCCCCTGCCTGCCCCGCGGCTGCCATACGGCAGCGCGTGTGTTCCAGGGCAGGGGGGAGTGAGGGGGTGTCTGTGCCCAGTAGCCGGCGGGGCAGGCACAGAACCACAGAATCAACCAGGTTGGAAAAGAGCCCTGAGATCATCGAGTCCAACTTTTGACCCAACACCATCTTGTCTACTAGACCATGACACTGAGCGCCACATCCAGTCTCTTCTTAAACACCTCCAGGGCCGGTGACTCCACCACCAACCTGGACAGCCCATTCCAATGCCCGATCACTCTTTCTGTAAAGAACTTCTTCCTAATGTCCAACTTAAACCTCCCATGGAGCAGCTTAAGCCCGTGCCCTCTTGTCCTACCGCTGGTTGCATGGGAGAAGAGACCGATACCCACCTCGCTACAACCTCCTTTCAGGAGCGTAGCCAGAGCAAAGACGGGGATCCGGGAGGGATACCGACAAGGATACCAGCAGGATGCCGGCAGGGATGCGGGCAGGGATACGGGCAGGGATACGGGCAGGCATACCGCCGGTGCGTGGGCGGGGCGGTCCGTCTCCACCCCCTGGGTGCCGCTTGGTGCGGGGTGGG
>JAWWES010000169.1:28368714-28380040 GCA_035583135.1 Lophotriccus pileatus
CTACCCTGGCTCTGCTGCCCTTGCAGCCATGTGGGCAACAGGCTCCTCTGGCTTAAAACCAACCCTTTCAGACAAGGTTTGTTTCAGCTGACCCACACAGGTTGCACGAACAAATGTGGTTAACAAACAAATTCATGAGGGGCATAGGAAACATGCAGAGTGATGGGGCAGAGGTCATCTGTTTTGGTAGCAGCCCTGATTTGAAGCCATCACTGTGATCACAAATCTCACATCCAGTGGTGATGCTGCAGAAGCTGGGACTCAGACCAGCACCCTCTGGCCCATCATTTTGCCTGACCTGTGCTGGAAAACAAGGACTTGCCACCCACACCTTCCCTCCCTTCAGAGGCTGATCTGAATATTCTATTCAGAAACTTAATGACTAAGCCATTAAGCTTCTCATTGCATGTGAAAAACGAAAATAAATTTAGTTTTGTACAAATACTCCTGCGATAGAAAAAAGCATTATTTAAGTCTGATTATCTGTGACACCGCAGTGAAGAGCATGGGACAAACTCCTCAACTCTTGGCAGAGATCAGGACCAGGAGAGCTGAATGAGTAACTCAGGTACTGGGTGACAACACTAAACTGTCCCCAACTGCAAGAGGCTGATATGGCCCCAAGCCATGAGCAGTGGAAAAATAACTCCCCAGGAAGAGTGGCTCTGTTTGCCCTGAGTGTATAAATGGATCCCAACTCTGATGGGCACCAGTGAGCTGTTAGGGGCTTGTGAGCAATCCCCATCATGTGTGTCTTCTGGTGGATGATGTTTAACTGCTTTTATTCCTGCACACTTCACTTATGTGGGAGCAAGGAATGTGGTGATAAAAAGGCTGGAATGATTTCAGTGCTGGAGAGTTTCCATTAATATATTTCTCATTATATAACACTGCCATCACAGTACAAAATCCAGTAAGGTGCCTTTTAGGAAGGTGGAACATTTCTACGTAGCCTTAACTAAGTAAGTGTGGTTGTAGAGCAGGCTGGGCTTTGGTGGGATAATCTTTAATTGTACCGGATGTGTTTGGACTGTTGCATGGTATGAATTTCTTTGCCTTTACGTTACAAGTCACCTCATAAATTGAACAGTTGATGTTGTCAAATGCATGCCATTAGCACTCCCAGCAGATAATCCTTCCCATGGCCTCATCGGAGTCTATCACAGGGCCTGTCTCCAGATAACGGCCTGGAAGAAGAACAGTGGTGCTCCCAGCTCCCAGGGGCCTCCACTCTTCGGTTCTGCCCTTCAGAAGAGAAAAATTATCATTATCTTCATGGCTCAAGCTCCCTTTGAAATGCAGTTATTTTTTACTCATACACTCCAAATATTTTGTACATGATATCGGTGAGAAACTTGAAACCCCCTTTGAGAAGAGAAAGATTTCCTGCAGCCCTTCTACTAAAGAAAATGGATAGATCAAGTAGTAAAGTTCAATGACTTACTTAGCATTAAATAAGAAAGAGAATAATGAATTGGATTTTGTGTGCCTGTTTTTCCTCTGCAGGGAACAGTCAGGCTAATGGATTTTCATTGCCTTGTGCTTCTGTTCATCAATCTAGGTGAGTTCAAAACACTGCTGCCTTTTTGTGTTCTCCTTTCCCTGCTCACTTGTCACAACTTCAAGTATTTGGAGCTTAACAAACACATTTTGGTTTGCTGCCATCAACACCATCTTGACCAGTGAGGAAAACACTCAGGGTTAACCCTCTGCACCCAACAATGACTGCGTGGACATCTGTGTTTTATGCCCTGTATCTTCAAGTAGGCAATTCCTTACCTAGGGTGGATACGAGTTTCCTACTATTATGAGTTCAGGCTTTAACATTCTTCAAAAGAGACATTATTTCCCCACTGGGTTCACCAAAAACTGGTTGGGTCTCCAAACCCCTCCTTTGTTTACAGGCTTTGCCAAGCATGCCGTAGGGCTTTTATTGGGGAAGGAAGGGAGGCGGCAGAGGAGGAAACTATTACAAAGCAATTTAACATAAACAACTTACTCCTGTAAACTCCAAACATCACTTGGCAAGGAAGAGGTTAAAGTTAGGGGATGGATGGGGGGGGGATCATTAGGGCACAGCTATAAATAGCAAATTGGGAAGCTCAGGGAGAGTCATGGGGGAAGGCGAAGATGAGCTGACCCTAAATGGGGTGGACTCTCTAGCTTGCTGGAAGCCTTCTGCTGCTCTGCCCTCAGGGTTTGGATCTGGGTCCTCCCTAAGGCATGTCAAAGCTGGGGGATTGCTCAGGCAGAAATCCTGCATAACTGATTGGGAGCCATGTTTGTTCAAAGGTGAACCTGAAAGGTCTCTACAGAGCCTGAAATTGCTACTGCTCCTTCCTGCCCCAAATCTTTGCTGGGTCTGCCAGCGCCTGCCCAGAGCCAGGGAGCTGCTCTCTGCCTACTTGGAGCAGGATTTCCGTTTTCCTACCAGCCTTGGTGCCTCAGGCTTTCTGGTCTGTTTTTTCTCTGAATGGGAAATGCATAACAAGAAACTGTTTAAACAACTTACGGTACAAGGAAACTTGCTGGAGTACAGTACAGCACTCTAATTCATTTCCAAGGAAATTATCCACCCTCCAAAAGCACTCCACTCAAGCACTGCAGTTTGAAGCTGGAACATGATTGCTGGCTATCCTGGGTGCTGCCTGCAGCCCTCAGCTCGGTCCAAGTGTGGTGCACAAGGAGGGCCTGGAGTCTGCCAAGATCATCGGTGCTGCTGTCTGGCTTTGCCACCAGCAGCCATCCATCAGCAGGTTATTGCAGATCGTTGCACACAGTGAGATGCTCCATGTGGGTGTTACTCTGCCAGTGAAGAGGTGCCAGGCAATGTTATATAAACTCTGTGCCAATGGGTATGTAAGATACACACAAATGTTAGAGAGGGCATTTCCTTCACGGTGTTGTAAATCACCCATAGCGGCTCTGTGGACCAAGATGACAACAAACAGAGAATAACCGCGCAAAGGATCGTATCCCCTGCACCCCAGGCTGTGAGTAAGGTTGGTATGGAGGCACAGCTGAATGCCTGAGGTTCAGGAAGGGTCTGCCTGTTTAGAACTGTCCTATCTATTGCTTTGCTTGCATAGATAATTCTGGTCAGCCTGGTGCTGGTGAAGGAAAACCCAGGAAGAAGGAAAGCTACAGAGGAATTATCTTGTTCTATTTCCAGACCTACACAAAAAGGGCTTCAGATCAGATGCATTTCTGGAACTTATCTATGTGAATATTTGACTGCTTATCCAAGCAGAACAAAAACCTTCAAACCTTCTGAGGTCTATCCATCAAGAGCCTTATCTCCCCATGTCACCGTTCAACTCCTGGCTGCTGCTGCTTGGAGCCTCCCGCAAGCTCAGCTCTGACCACCAGCTTCCCATCTCCCCTCTCCAGGCAGCTGTGCAGCATTATCCACAGTCACCTCCTTGGCTCCCTGCCACTTGGGTGATGACCCCTGCACTGCCTGCAGGCTGGGGCTGCTGCATGCTGCCCAGCCAGCTTCGTGACGGGCTGCGTTTGTGCCGCTGTATCGCAGCCCATCGTCTCCATCCCCCACACATACACAGCCTGGGCTGTGGGCACAGAGCAGAGCTCACTGACTCTGCTTGGCCCTGACAATGGAGAATGTTTGTCTTTTTTAATGGGATATTAATGAGGCTTGGATAAAGTCCTCTGTCTGAGGTTCAAAGACTGAAATATCCAAGGAGAATATTTCTGATCCCCTCCCACCTGGCAGCCTCTGGTCCCCTCTGGCAGGGGCATCCTCACCGCTGCCATCAGGCCGCCAGAGATCTCAGTTGGCACCCCTAAAAACCCAGGTAGGCTCTACCCCTGGTCAATGAGTACAGTTCCTGAGCTGCTGGGAAGCATCAGGAGCATGGCAAGCACACGGAGGGGCACCAGCATCACTGGCCCTGTGGAGGTTCCTGCCCAGGTAAAATAGCTGCACAGTGAGACTTAATGCCCAATTTATACCATGTGTTACTCAGCCTTGTGGGAGAAGTCTCTGCAGTGTGTTGTACTTGGTATCAGGGCCACAGGGTGTTTCTTGCTTTGAAGCTGAGCTGGCACAAGAAGTTGTCTGCAGTCCTGCTGTCCTGTCAAAGCTGTGGCCAAAAACAACAGGGTGAAGACTTTGGAAAGAGCCACCCATCCACAGTGTAACTGATTTAAAAGAGGGGCCTGGCTGGCTCAGGGCTTGAGAACAGCTTTCATGCAGGTCAGAGGTTGAGATCATTTGCACCACCGTGGGGTTCAGAGATCTCTGCTGCTTGGTACTGCCTGGCCTCAGCCCAGATCTAGGCAAGCTTTGGAACTGGGGTGGCCTTTTCCAGTGGGCCCATTTTCCTATGGTCCTTTTCACAGGAGACTGATGAGTGAGCTGCTCTCCTCCCTGTGGTTTTAATTTTTTTACCCTGTTTTATAGTCAAAGCTAATTCCTATCTCATATGTAACAATGAATTTGACTCAATAACAAGAAGATCAATGTACTTTTTATACTGTGGTGTATGATAAGCTATTTATAAATAGCATATCACTTCTGGATCATCGTCAGAGTTCAAAATAAAATTTTAATTTAAACATAATTTTCCAGTGTTGACAGATATGATAAATACATTTTCATTCCAATAAAACCTAATTTCGGCAATGTTTTGCAAAAATCATTAGAAGCTAAGGATTATTTCCCTGATTTTTTTGCTTTGTTTGTCTCCATGTTCCAGGGTTTACTTTAATGCTACATTCCATTTTAGAAAAAATTCTGTGTTTGCAGTAATTTGTTTTCTAAGGCCTCTGCTGAAGGGATGGAAGGATGTTCTTCAGAAGACTGATGGAGAGAGGCATCAGCTCATGTCACAGAGGCCTTGGGGCAGTTGCAGCACCTCTCTGGACCATTAAGGGACACTCCAAAATTTATTCTGCAATCAAACATTTTCATTCTTCAGTAAAACAACTCTTACATCAGTTACCATTGTATTGTAGATGGAAATGTAGCAAAACAGAGCCCTTCCATGTTGTGAGGTGAGTGGGTCAGATCCTGCTCTTGAACAACAAAAGCACAGGGAATGTTGAGCAGGAAAACCAGCTTGTTTTAAAGTGCTTTAAAGCTGCTGTCTGCCTTCTGAGCCCTGCAGTTTACAGCCCATACTTCTCACGCCGCCTCCCCCTTAGACAGTCAAACAAGAGACGATGCTATTTGGAGAGCAAGCCTGTAAGCTGCAGGCATGCAAGCACTGATACTTGTATCCACATGGACTGGCCTTCATCCGTCAGGAGCTTCCAGAAAATACCCAGGAAAGGGGCATGTAGAAGGGGAAAGAGCTCTTCTGGTGGCCTGCCATGTCCCTCAGGCTGCTTTCATGGTGATACCTAGAGGACATCACTGATGTGGCCAACTGTGATAATCCTTTCAGTGGGAACAGTTGCTGGAGGATAATCCTGCTGTTTTCCTTGGTTATGTCAAGTCACTAAGACTGAGCAAACAGGATTATCACAGCAGCGGTCCAGGACATGAAGGTGCTGGTGCTGTGTGCCCGTGGCTCTGGGGACATTTGTTTCCAAGCCAGGCACTGGCTTTGCTGAGCAGCCTGTCCTGGTGAGGGCAGTGGGTGAGCAGGTGAGCCAAGAGGCTTTGCTGGCCACTCCTGAGGTCATCACTCAGATCTGCACCATGCCCCTTGGGGATGAGGGCTGAATCCCAGATGCAAAGTCCATGCTCCCTACAGCTCTCCCAGGAATATGCCTTCCCCAGCCCCTCAGATGTGGGTGGGATGGAGACTGCCATCCATGCATTGTCCCAAAACCTGGGCTGGGCCAAGGCACTGGCAGAGGAGCTGGGGGATGACAAGTGGTGGCAGATCTGGCTGGGCTGCCAAATCTTCTCTGACTGGGAAGGTCTGAGGCACTGCAAACCCCCTTGGCATTCAGAGTGAACCAGCCCCTCCTGACCCTGTGAAACTTCAGAGCAGTCCCTGTGCAAGCACAGGCTCGTGCCTCCAGGAGACTTTAATGCACTGTCAGCTTTTGGTTTAAATCCCTGAAGTGCTGCACTCATCCATTCCCAATCAGCCCATTTCCACTGCTCTTAGAACCCAGCCTGCACCCTGGTGACTTTCCTTGCTGTGCCAACCCAGTGCCTCCCTGTCCCTGTTTCACTGCCTTTTGCTTTGCTGATAACAACCCCTGACCCCCCCGCTGATTCCCTTCTCCACCAGCAAAGGAGGGCATGTGAGGTTCTTGGCATCAGCCTTTAGACAGTCCTCTGCACAGATGCCTGCTCCCCGTTACTGGCTTGCTTTGGGCCTTCCCTGATACCTAATTTCAGTAACAGTAAAGCAATTATCTTGGCTTTGTGGGCTTGTGGCAATCTCGGCCCAAAATAACAAGCTACAAAATAAACATATGTGTACAGCACATATACCAGACTGCAGGAATAGGAACCAGGGACGTGCAGCTCGGGAAGGGTTGTTAAAGCTCCAGCTTGTAGCTGTGCTGATAAGGCAATTTCCAAGAAATTGCCCAGCCCTTAAATTCTAGAAGCTCTCTTCCCAGGTCAACAACCTTTTATGGGCTGAGTCCTGGTGTCACTCTATGAGCAAACATGGGGCAAGCAGGACCTTCTGCAAATTGTACAAAAAAGAGGAGAATCTGTGTTGCTAAGAAGGGGTCCAAAAACTTTCTGGCACAGGTAACCAAAAAAAATCACAATGAAAAGCAAATTTGGTAATTCTGGTAGTTTGGGAAAGCACAAGAAAATGTGCACCATTTTTCTTTGGACAAGTCTCCTCCTCGCCTGAGAGGGGATAAAGGTGGTGTTAGCTGAGCTGCTGCTCTCCCTGTCTCGCTGTTTGGGCTCCCTCCAAAGTCTCCCCTATTCCTAGGGAGCACTCCACAAGCCCCAGGAGCAGGGCTCTGCACCCAGGCTGCTCCAGCACCAGCTCACCCACAGCTCCACTCCCTGCTTTTGACCAGCCTTAACTTCAGACGTGAACAAAGGCTCTTTGGAGAGCAGATTTTCCATAACATCCCGCAGCTCCGTTAGCAAAAATGTTGTGTGGCTCCAGTGAGAGCCCAGGCAGGGCTGATTAGACCCAGTTGTTTGGCTCCTTCATTTCACGGGGATTTTGTAAAATATCTTATGCAGGTGCAGGAGTTGACACAACAGAGCATGCACCGTGTTAGAGTCTGTCCAGCTTGTATGTAAACACCACTAGTCCCTTTTTCAAACTCTTAGGAGCTGTTTCATAAACACAAAATACTTAGCTTAATTTCCAAATCACATGAGGTCTCCTCAGCAGGGCCAGTGGTGGAGGACACTGCAGAGCAGCCCCAGGTCACTGCCAGAGCTGGCAGCAGAGGCAGGCAGAGGCTACCACCTACTGGGCCCTCCTTGGTGACTCCTGCTCTGAACCTCTCCACAGTGCCATTGAATGATGGCAGGAACTCCCTGTGCTGAGGATCGTGGCACAAACACCTCTGGCCAGCCCTTTGTCACTAACAGAGCTCTTGACATGCAGGCCATGTAAACAGGGAGTATGCTCAGTCAGTAGCTTTGGGCACTTGACCTGTTTCTTGCTCATTTTGAGTCTTCCAGAGCGTGAGTATTTCTCTTCCTTACTGGTCTTGCAGAACAGGGGCACCTTTCTGAGCTGAGGCAAATTGCCAGAATTCTGCTGAATTGGGGAAACTGGTATTTCCCCATCGAAACTTGCTCCTACTAAAAGAAGAAACAGCTCCTCCAGCAGTCCTTAAGAAGGGGGGATAAAATTCATGCACTGGGAGGGCACATGCCTGAATTTGTGTGGTATCCCACACTCGCATGGGGAGTCTTGAAGGTCTTCATGGGAAACACTCTTGCATTCTTAGGGGTGTTTGGGTCCACAGGCTGCTTTTGTGAGAGTGGAAGGCCTGACCTGGGTAATCCAGGAAACCCAAGGTTGTGTTTGTCCCACTCCAGGAGCTTGACCAAATAAGTTCTGTAACTCACCCTGACTCTTGCAGCCTTGAGAGTAAGGGACATGGCCCATGGGTTGGATGGGCAGACTCTGTGGATCTTGCAGGGCTGAACACCCACTGCTGCCAGCTAGTCTGGGAGTCTCGTGGTGCTACAGCACATGCATTTCTGGGACAGACACTGTTTTTGCACCAAGCAAACTGGATGCACTCAACTAGTTTCCCTTTTAGGATTGAGCTGCTCTACCAAGCTGCCCTGAGCTGCAGCAGGTCATGCTAGCTTGCACCCACAATGCATCAGACTTCATCTGCCCAGCTAGCCAGGCTCTGGGAAGGTCACTGGAAGGACTCCAGTGGCTTCAAATAGGAGGTTGACTCATGCCCCGTGAGATCAAAACAAAATGTCTCTGCATATGAAAAAATGTTAGGGAAACCGTATCATTCATGCACAAAAGCCACACTTCAGATTTATCATATAAGATACTTAATATTGTAAATGGAAAGAAAAATTGCATAAGGCCTGGGGTGCATTAAAATTGTTGGAAGGTAAAAATGTCCCTTCCCATAAACACAGCTGGGGGCTGGTACACAAGTAGGCATTCAAAATTGGGAAGCTCAATCCCTTCCTGCACTTTTTCAAAACAGTCATTTTCTCTAGAAGTAATTTCTAGACTCTGAGGGAGTCAGATCTGGGTCAAGAGGGACCCAGAGCAAACGTTTACTATGGTGCGGTCAATATGAGGTGATGTGGCAGTGTGACAGGTGTTTCAGGACCTCACAAATACAGCAGCAGCACCCAAGAGTGCTGCCCAGGACAGAGGTGGCTGCTGAGAGCACCTCACAGGAGGAGGCAGCATTTGGCTTGCTCAGCTCTGGCTCTGTGGTCAAATCCTGCCCCAGTGATGCTGGCCAGGATTTGACCATAGTGCTCAGCAATGAAGAGTCCCTGTGATTCCCTCAGCTGCCATCTGCAGCTTGATTGTATTCCAGCAATAGCTGATTGCCATGGTTCAGGGAGCAGGATTTAGCATATCACCTTGAGGAAATGAGCAGAGGATGGCTCAGCATGCACAGCAAATGCAACTCTGAGGGAAAAAGAGAATTAATGTGGGTATTAACAGCAATTTGTCATACAGCCTCCAGAGTCAGCTTCTGATTCTGTGAGGTGTGCAGTGAAAACCAATGGATACTTCTGCATCTCCTCTGGCTTTTCTGAAGTTCTTCAGCACTGGGAACAGGGGGCCCTGAGGAGCCCTGTTTGCTGCTCAGCAACAGGAGAAGCCCTGATGAATGCTCCAGCTGCTGGCTGCAAGCCTTTCCCTCTGACCTGGGGCCCTGGGGCAGACTGCAGCTCTGCCTTTCCTCTGTGCCATGCTTCCCTCCCCGGGTGGGAACATCAGGAGCTGGCTGTGGGCACTGTGCCATCTCCCCCCTCGTAGACTGGACCTGATGCACTTTCCATTTCTCACCCTGCAGTGCCTCAGAACCACCTCCCTGTGACACCTCTGTGGCAGAGGGGTCCCACCACACACCCTCCAGCAGCTGGCCCTGAATGCAAACACATTCAAGATTGAAGTGATACAGAGAGTCAAGTGAAACAACCCAGCTGCACCATTTGTCCACTATTGCCATCAAAGTACCCTTTTTTCCCCCCAAAGCACATTCAATTCAGGATAGCCAGTCACACTGTGCAAGCCCACCACTGATCCCCGTGCCTACAGAGGACAAGAGCTGTGAGATGGCTGACGGGATTCTGGGCTCTCATTCCCTCTCATTTTTGGGCTCTCATGCCCTCCTGCCCCAGTGTTATGGGGTGACTGGGATGTGACTCAGCTGACTGGGCTATGCTGGTTCCCTGCTGGAGCATATTCCCATAACTGACATCAGGAGACATCCAGCTGCCATGACTAGACTCTCCTAACGTTCCAGAAATCCGACAAATAAGTGTCTCTTGCAAATAATCTAGTGTTTTGTCTTGGGAAATGAGCAAACCATCAGCCTGGTCGCTTTTGAGAAGGGGGCAAAGCTTCACAAGGACCCGCAGGGCACCGGGCAGTAACACGAGCATCTTGCTTGCCCGCCCTCCCAGCCTGCCTCTCCTCCTTTGATGGGTTTGGAATGAGCTCTGGAGGTCTAACTGCAGAGAGTAATGATGTGTGAAAGCTCACTTTCATTTTTCACTCTACTTTTTTGGAAGGTGGAACATTTTACAGCTGACAGTACCATGCTAAAGCCATATGAGGCAAGTAACTATTTTTAACCGGATGGAGACTATCAGAGAGTCTACCGCTGGATCATTTCAAACAAGGAAGAAATCATGGGATATAAAGTAGGGGTGGGAGGGATGGGGGTGGAAAGGCTTTTATCATACACTTGTTCCAATAACTGTCCAACTACTTCAGGACTTATGATGACCACTTACTGAAAGTGCCTGTGAGGTCACTTCAAGTAGTGGTTGCATTTTACAAAATGCTTCTGCTTCGAAAGAAAAGCAGTTCCTCGGGTTAGAGAAGCTTGAGAGGCTCCTCGTGCTCACTGACCCCCCTTGCTGACTCTGCAGCATGCTCTAAACTGTGCCAAATGGGAGAAGACACTTGAACACCTTGGCACAACCCTTCTCTGAGCCCCCATCATCACATATTATCTGGGTGCAATGTGCTGAATGCTTGTGGGACCACAACTTGGGGTGAGGGGAGAAAGGGTGGCCTCAGCCCTGGTCTGGATGTCCTTCCACCTGACAGCAAAAAGCACTGGTTCTCCCTCCCCTGCCCACAACAGTGCAGAGGTGGCTCTTCAAATAATGTGAGTGTGCCAGGTGAAGTGGGCCTGGTGGGTAAACTGAGGAATTTTTGTCACATTTCCTTTATCTGATGCATCTCAACCTTGCAACAACACCACTTCTCCCTGGCAGCTATGGACTAAGGCAGCCTCTCACACAAGGAAAGGGAGAGCTAGGAAGAACAACTGAGTTACAGCTGCCTGGCAGGCCATGACCCAAACACTGTTAGAAGCCTCTCAGCCTGTTTGTGTGAATTAATGCACAGCCTATTTGTACTCACTCGGAGCACAGGGGTGACAAACACACACGTGATGTTTAGCTTTGTGCTGAAGTTTGTTTAGGTCCACTGCATGTGCAGCATTTGGCTACAGAGCTGAGCTGAGGCCACGTAGGAACGTGGCACTGCTGGGGCACACAAGGGCTGGGGGGAACGGGTCTGCATTCAACCCTGCCGAAAGCAAGGCTGTGTGGCCTGCAGTGATCTCCCAGTTTGCAATGGGAAATCAAACCTCCTGCACTGACCTAGTTTGGTACTTGGTCACAAGCCTGTCTTTCAGTATCATTATCATTATCATTATCATTATCATTATCATTATCATT
>JAWWES010000169.1:28380140-28424806 GCA_035583135.1 Lophotriccus pileatus
TAGTTTGGTACTTGGTCACAAGCCTGTCTTTCAGTATCATTATCATTATCATTATCATTATCATTATCATTATCATTGAAATCATGGGTGGGACACATGTCCTTAGCCCCTTTTAGACCAGTCTCTTGGCTCTGATTTCCCAAGAACTGCTGCTCCTGGGATCCTCTGCACTGAGAACAAAAGTCAACCCCTGTCTCAGGTTTGCCCTGCAGCGTGGCTGGGGCAGAGTCTGTACAGATGATGCCAAGGCATTGTGAAGTCCTGTGTCTGCTTGTCACAAAACACAGAGTCTAACTTTTGGGACAGAAAAGTTCAAATGAACTTTCTCTCCCAAGCCATCAATATCATCCTTAGAAGGAGTGCTGCATATTAGGAGTAGTTTTAGCTCCCAACTTGGTGACACCTCCAGTAAGGAGCCTATTGGCCACTACAGCTCTCTACAGTGTCTCTACAAACATCCTAAATGCTTGCTCACCGCTCATGCTTGTCCCATCCCTGCCCCTGCAATCTTGGGTAATGGGGCCTGACACGTGTTTTTCCAGAGCACAACCTCTTCAGAGCGAATTAATTCTGTGATTTCCAGGTGCTTCCTCCCCTGCATAAATGATGTAGACTTCCTGAAGCTATTGGCCAAGGTTGCTCGAAGCCAGGACATTGAAATTAATCTTTTGTTCTTGGGTACTTTCTGTGGCCTGATGATGACTCTGGGTGCTGCTTCTCCTTTCCCGCCTGCAGACCCGTAGGTCTCAAAGCTGCTGGCAAAGATTTCAGGGGGGAGAGGAGGGGAGGGCAGGGTGTGAAGTGATTTGTCTGTGGGTCTGAGCCTGCTGGGAGCCTCCCTCCTGAATTGCTGCCTGGGTGTGGGATGAGTTGCTGCCTGGGTTTACCACAAATGGCCTGAAATGAGCCTGCAGCTCGTCCCACCGCCCCAGGCAGAAGGCAAAGCTGGGATCATCCCGGTGTTTCTGAGGACATGGTAACTGAAGGTTGTGTGTAAAGGCACCAGATGATCTCTCCTTCCCAATTTGAGGGGATGCTTGTTGAATAGTAGTTTTGTATTTGAGCAACACTGACTGTGTCCTGTAGGTCCTCTGTGCATTAAGAGGAGATGAGTTTTTGATGGGAACATCTTGTATTGTGAATGCATTTCCTCTCTCCCACTTATCAGGGGTTGTATCGTGTTGCATACATTATAGTCTAAAATACAGATGAAGCTGTGAAGCATGAATAATAAATGCTGCTCATCAGTAGGTACTCTAGAAACACATCCATTAATAAAGGGTGTTGTGTTGGGTGAATAAAATGCCTTCTACACCCCAAACAAGACATTTTTTCACTGCTTTTTAGCACAATATAGTGTTGGGTCAGAGTTAGGATGTTTTTTTATTTTGGTTTGGATCTACACTTATTTTTTTCATGTCTAGTTCTATAACCTGACTGCATTGCTAGTATATGTAGTGCTGGCATCACAAAAGTTTCATAGCCTGTACAAGACATGAGGATTTTAAGTGTGGCGGATTTTAAATGGAATAGTGTAAAATGTACAAACTTGAGCAGTCTTGTGGTCATTTCAGCATCACCCCTAAGGAACAGGCCTAGCTGATGCTTTCAGCAAGGTCAAGTCCCTCCTCCTCTCACTGGCTTTACTTGTGTCTGCACTTGTGCCCTTCCTCGCCTGCCAGCTGTGAGGTCAACACCCCTGTTACACAAGCGAATGTCGTCGGTGTTTTCCTTCTTGATTGTTCTGGGTGTAATTTAGATTCCACGACCAGCATTTAGCTTATGTCATTGCATCACTTTAATGTTGTTTTCCTTGGCTGCAGGTCTGATTTTCTTGGCATTGCAGTCAGGGCATCTCTGCAGACATGTACACTTGCTAGCTGCACGCTCTGCTTCCCCTTTTGTGCACCTTGCGCTTTTGCCTCTGCAAACCCAAACTGCAAAGGATTGGTTTTGCAACTCCTTCCTTGCCCATTCACAATTGGCAAACACACTCTGCCCCTTTAATTTTCATACATCAGGACTTATCTTGGATTAAAGCTGTCATTCTACTACATCAAATCTTTGAAGCTTTCTTTACAACAGCAGTGCCTAGAAGATGCCTGCGAAGATCAAGAACAGTTTGTTCTGCACAGGCAATGCCCAGTTCTCCTGGTCCCCAAGTGCTTCTGCTCTTACCTTCACGTGGGACAATGGAGGGACAAGGACAGGAAAACAGAATCATCAAGAAATGATGATGCAACATTACCCTGCATGATGGATGTATGTGCTTGGCACTGGACATTTTCAGACCTTTGTCAGCAGCCGTGCAAAGGGATTTCAAAGGAACTGCGGAGGACATCTGGGTACTTTTGAGAGGTTTCTGATAGTTCTACTGTCACATTTTGCTTGGCCTTTCCTGGATGCACACCTTCCCAACAGAATGGGTTTAAGACTATATTTTTCCCTGGGCTATTTAGCAAAGCCTTACTAAGTTCCTTACTCCTGGGAGTTCTTCTTTTGAGGTGTCTCCAACTTCCCACAGCACTAGTGCAGGGCTCTTGGCAAATTCATTCAAACCCTCATGTTTTTTCAACCCCAATACTGTTACAACACAATTTGCCCTTTCCTGTAAGAGCTGACAGTCAAATCATACCTTGCCAGTAGAGGATTGTGTTTTCATACATTACAAATTATATTTTTGCCTGTTCTTTTTGTAAAACAAAACCAAAGGAATCACCCCCAAAAAAACCTCAACCTTTTTCTCCTCTAAACCCATCAGAAATCCTATAAATGCCTTAAGTTAAAATCTCCATCTTCCTTTCCTCTCCCCCTGCCCATACATTGCTATTTCTGTGCTCTCTGTCCAGGGACAAGGTTGAACCCAGGGGATGGTCCCTGCACCACCGTGTTCTACTCCTTGGTGGAAACATGATGTCAGTAATCAAGAAGCTGGGTGAGGTCTGGCAGGGTCTGGGGTCCCTGGCTCCCACACAGGCAGCCAACTCACAGGAGCACTCAGAAGAAAGAGGGGAAGGAAAAATTAATGGGACTGGGAGCTGACACAGCCCAGAACAGGCAACACTTCCCAAAAAAGAACCTCCAAAGTAAATACGATTGTGCAAGCCATTTTTGTGCCACGTTTCCAGAGAAAGCCAGACTCTTCTGTTTCTCTTTCATATATAGCCACTCAGAAGTGCATGTTTGGATGCCTCAGAGTTTGAATTTAAGATCATGCTGCCAGCTGCACTCCAGATCTGGGCTCTCAGCACCCTGAGTTCATTCTGTGGAAGAGACGAGAGACCACGACACTCCAAAAGCAAGTGGGGTTTGCTCTTGTGCCAGGACAGCCTTTTCAAAAAAGCCATTTATTCTTTCCCCCCCATCTCTCAGTCTTTCACCAGCTAGACAGTTTTTTCCCTCTCCCCTGCACACTGATTTTAAACCTATCCTGGGAACACACAGCTCCCCCAGCCTGAGGACTCCGGAGCAGCAGCCAGAGAGGCTGAGCAGTGCTGGGCAGGGGCAGCACTTGCAGGAGCTGCTCACACCACTGCCTGAAACCATTTTTAATAGTGCTCAGCCTGAGCTTGCCTATGTTTTAAACCCATCAAGGGAACAAAACTGAGCCAGGGAATAGGTTTTTTTTGTAAGCATGATGTTTTAATGAAATAAAGTCTTTATTCAGGCCTGGCCTCAGGGTGTCACAGACCGGCCCAATCCCTCAGTCCAAGTAGGAAAGTCCCACAGGCAAAAGGCTCATCACAGGGTCTGCTTCACCTTCCTGACAGTGCAGGCTGGGTTTTCTGGTTGCCTTTATCACTTCAGCTAACAGATCTTTTTCAGTCTCTCTCCAAAGAAGACTGGCTCCTTTTCCATCCCTCCTTGACTGCTCCAACTGACATAGTTCCCACTGAAATGTTTGCCCTACCTGATGACCTGCAGGTTGGTAAGGGGACAGCAGCTCCTTCAAGGTCCCTGTGCTGTTGCATTTATCAGATCTCTGGTGGCCAGTAGACTGAAAAAAACAAAAAGAACTATCTCATGTTGGAAAATATATGATTTTTGCATCTTAATATAGTCTGCAGTTGTAAAAAGCATTTGACACTGTTCCACACAGCATCCTCGTCTTTAATCTGGAGAGACATGGATATAATAGATGTACCACTTGGAGGATAAGGAATTGGCTGGATGGCAACACTGGAAGGGTTGTGCTCAACAGCTCAGTGTCCTGGTGGCATCCTCCAGGGTTGGTGCTGGGACTGATGCTGTTTAACATCTTTATCAGTGACACAGGCAGTGTTTGCTGATGACACCACTCCATGTGTGGAGTGATCAATGGAGGGAAGGGATGACATCCAGAGGGACCTGGGCAGACTTCAGAGATGGACCAGTGCCAACCTCATGAAGTTCCACAAGGCCACGTGCAAGGTCCTGCCCCTGAGTCAGGACAATCCCAAGCATAAGTACAGGATGGGCAGGGAATGGACTGAGAGCAGCCCTGAGGAGAAGGACTTGGGGCATTGGTTGACAAGATGCTCAACATGAGTTGAAAATGCGCACTCACAGCCCAGAGAGCCAACTGTGTTCTGGGCTGCATCTAAAGAAGCGTGGCCAGAAGGTTTTTTATTAGATATTAGGAAGAAATGCTTTGCTGTGAGGGTGGTGAGGCACAGGTTGTCCAGAGAAGCTATGGGTGCTCCATCCCTGGAAGTGTTCAGGGTCAGGCTGGATGGGGCTTTGGGCAAGCTGGTTTAGTGGAAGGTGTCCTCAAGGCAGGAGGGTTGGAATGAGATGATCTTTAAGGCCCATTCCAATCCAAATGATTCTGTGATACGAGGGATCAGAAGCCCAGCTGAGCTTCCTGGCAGCTGTGTCTGAGACAGGCTCCTCACTGCTCACAGGACACCCACAGAGAGGAGGGTGGTCAGACAGGAGCTTTTCTTCCATGCCTCGATCCAGCACGGTGGTGACAGCGAGTCAGTGCAAGAGCCTGTGAGGCTGCTCTGAGTCACCCTTTGGAAGGGCTTCACTTCCTTGCTCTCTGATCCAAGGCTGCTTTCTTGGCAGAAGCCTCCCCCAGCAGTCAGTGGTAAAGTCACTGCTTTGGTTGGTTGGGTGTTTTTCCAGTGTTTGCTCTGATACACAATTAATGAAACGTAAATTCCTCCATTTATTGGTCTCCAGAGAAGCCCTGCTGGCTTGCATGCCCTGGCCTTTGGGGACATTCCTATTGTTTCAGCTAACACCAAAGACAAGGAAAGCTAAATTACACTCTCCTCAGTGTGATTGGAGGGAGCTCACCCACCCCTGTGCCTCAGCATGGCTTGCAGTTGCCTAAACAGACACACCACAGTGGCTTTGGCGTTACAAGGTGACCACTACCAGCAAGGTCTGGGCTCTGCCACCAACCCAAGCAAGGTCAAAACACTTTGAAATAGTTGACTGATCTCTCACCATCAACAAGGAGCCTTGGTAGACTGCAAGGAAATTCTGAGGGAGGGAAATAGTTTGACATAGTACAGGTAAACAAAAAAATGTATCCTGCGAGCCTCGTGCTCCAGGCTTGCTGCACAATCTGCCACATCTCTTTTCCAAGGGCTTCCCCTGCCTGAGGAGCGAAGGTAATTCAATCCAGCCTGTGTTTGGTCAAGTCCTGGTTTAGAGGTGTGCCCACATTTATGAAATGCCAGTGTGGAGCAATTCCCTACCAGCAGTTGGTACTGGGGTTGGATGGCCCAAGAAAGACCACGAGGGCTTCAAAGCACAGTGTCCCGAGCCATGGATACCTGGATTGATGGATGCTTGCTTTACCAGATTGGTTTATGAAGCAGAGGCTTTCCTCTGTCAATCCTCGCTGATGGAAAACACTTGCTTGGCTCCAGCTGAATCTTTCTAAGCCCCAGAAATGTCTGATTAAAGCCAAGCAAAACAAGGGGCTGTGGATTTTGAGGGACACTTTACCTGGAGCTGTGCAGGGGTTTCACTGCCCACTGTCCTGCCTCTCTCAGGGCTCTGTCTCCACAGCATGGAGGATGTGGGAGCTGTGCAGCCACCTCTGACACGCTGCAGGTCACAGGGCAGCACTGCTGGGGGAAACAAATACTCCTTGCTTTGCCTCCAAAGGCTGAGCTGTTACCTGCAGTGCATGGGGAGCTGCTTGAACAGCCTGGGGGCAGGTGGACAGCAGTGGACAATAACCCCACCTGTGGGACAGTCCTGTTCCCCGTTCCACCCATCCCCACTGGTCTGAGTGAGCCCCAGGGCCAGATCAGACACATGGCACAGGGAGGAGACCAGGGAAAGGGCATCTCCAGACCGGTTACCATCAGCCTGTATCACTCCTGATGTTAAGTCTGTCAGAAGCTGACAGCAGCCTGTTCTGAGTTCTCATTTCACCTCTTGGCTGAAGATCCCTTCTCCAGAAGGGTGAAGAAGAAGACCTTAAATATTTCCCAGAGTCCATCTAATCAATATTGCTCTGATAATCTAATTACTAAGGTGACGCCAGAGCAGTTGATTAGTACGAGCCATTTACAGCATGAACGGGTCAGAACTCTGAGCCAAAGTCTGGTGGTTTTCAGCCTCTTGGACTTGCCAAAGTTTCCAGGGAATTCACAGACTCACAGAACAGGTTTAAGCTGAGCAGCACTGGGCTTGTTTTTTCAGCCATTAACTTGGCCATATGCTCCTTTTACCCCCAGTGTTGATGTAAGTGATTCTCACCTTCTTCCTCTCCACTGTGCCAGGCACTGAGTGGAGTTAAAATATTTTCAGATCTATCATTTTCAGTGTATTTTTAACCAGGCCCTTTCACAGTGCAGCCTCACAAACCCTTCTGTCTGGCTGCAGAGCGCAGCTTGAAAACAGTTTGCCCTGCAGTTGCACCCTGCTTCAATCTATCTCCAAAGGCAGAACCTGTTCCCAAAGACCTGCAGCTTGGACGGCCCAGGGCAGCTTTTAAGGACTCACCAAGCACCCCCAAGGAAGCAGCAGTGCTTGCTAGGCTGTGTTCACCCACCTTGTGTCGAACACCAGCACTTTGGTTAGAGCTCACAGACTCCTCTCCATGCTTTTCCTTATTCCACACACATGGGATTATTTTAAAATAGAAACTTCTTAAGAAGCTCTTAGACATTCATAGGATTCAGCCTGTTAGTCAGCAAGGTAACTCCACTTGAGGCATTTGAGCAGCCCTGCCGAGATCAAGTGGGCAGCTGCACACGGTCAAGAGCCCAGTGAGACCCAAGGGCCAGAGGATTTCCTGGCTATAGGGCATCCACTGGAGCAGAACAGCAACAAACACATCAAAGAGCAGATTTATACACGTTAGATGAGAACAACTTGTTCAGTAGCGCTCTTCTACTGCAACAGTTACATTTATGCATGCAAAAATCTTGCAAAATCTGGCACAGACCCACTGTGGTTTAATGCAAAATAGCCTAAAAACCACCGCAACAACAAAACCCTGAGCAGAGCTCGCTATTAAAGAAAACCCTAAAAATAAAGTAGAGAGGGAGGAAAAAATAGCAGCACTGATTTCCTCGTTCACAGCCAGCCAGAGAAGCAAACTGCTAACATTGGATTAGGTATTTAACACCCAGGAGCTCCAGTATCAGACTGGCTTCCTTAAGGACCAAGTACTTAACACCAGTGTGCCACAAGAACACTCTGCACACAGAGCTGTGCTGTGTCAGCCCGAGAGACAGACCTAAAAACAGGGGGGGAAGTGGTTCACCAAAAGGCTACTTGCAAATACCACCAAAGCCAAAACTAGTACTCGAGGAAGCTTAGCTTCAGGATCTTGTTTCCAAACCACAGAGTTAAAGTACTCAGGAAGCACAGATGGGCCTTGATTTTTGGTCACATCTGTCACCAAGAGCTGTACCTGCCACCAGTGGAAAAGGCTGGAAGAAGAAAAAGTAAACTGCAAAACAATTTCGGCAAAGGGTCAGACAGGTAACAGTAACCAGAAAACTTACCAGGAGCCACAGTCCTGGGAAGCTCGTGGTAGTTTAACATTAATTTTCAGCAGAAAATAGGATACCACCTTGTCTAATTTAAGGTACTTAGGGAGATAATTATGGAGTTTATTCAAGTATCTCATTCACAGTATTTCTTTTTCCTTTTTTAGTGTCTTCCTACAATGAGGTTGCAAGGGCAGGACAACCCATACCAAATCCAATTCCCAGGTTTTTAATATAAGCACAGCCAGGAGCCAGACAGCATCGCTTACTATTTTTATAAAACAATAACACTGTGGCTAAAAAACAAACTACATCGGATCTCTACAAGGGAATGAATAAATCAGAGCAGCAAATAGCATCCCAACTGTGGAGCTGCAGCCAAGGAGCCAGCCCTCACCACTGGGACTGCGGGATTGTCAAATTCATACCGCACAATGGAAAAGCGGACTCGAGCATCGGGGCTGCTTACTGGGACTGCAGCCCTGAACTGCAGCACACCCATCACCCGTCCACCGCAGTTTCCAAGGGATAAAGCACAGCAGGGAGAGCAGGGCTGGCCTGTTTTCGCTGGCTTTGCTGTTAAACCCACGGGCAGCACCGGAGAAGAGGCACTGCCACCTCCTGTTTACACGGTGCAATAGGAAAGCGGGGGCTGGCAGCGAGCACAGCCCTGCCGGGCTGGGGGGGCAGCAAAGCCTCCAACACTGATCCTGTTCCTTATATCCACTGAAATCCACCTGGGGGGGGGAACAAGAAGGGGCTTTGATGGTGCCCTTCATGCCAGCAAGAACAGTCGGCTGTTAATTCTTTCAGCCCAGAGTACTTGTTTACAAGCACCACAAGGACACCTCTGACTGTGGGACTGGGAGGCTCCCACTCCCTAAAGATGAGAGCCCACTGCCACCCCCACAGGCCCTCACTGAGAGTCTTCAAGCACAACCCCGAGTCAGGCAGCAGTACAAACCACAGACCCAAACCAGACTTTCATACATTTGTATGTTTATTATTTCAAAGTACATTATATACATAAGGTATAGCAATATCTTCAAAAACTTTATACAGAAACAGGTATCTACAAAATTAAACCAATAGACATTCTGTGTATATTCGGATGACTTACATACATATATTGGAAGATTCAACATAGTTTCAGTTAGGACACAAAAACAGGAAGGAAACGCCCACCCATCTTGGAAAAGCTCTAAACACCACCCAGCTCCCCCTGCACCGCAGCCATCTGCCCATGGCCAGGTGAGACATGGCACACCTGATTCCTCGTGCCACCTACTGCTGGTGTGCAGTCCCAGTGCTTCCTGCTGACAGCAGGATGGGTGAACACCCTTTTCTGACAGGTCTTGTTCTCTGAGCCCCTCCTAGATCCAGACACCTGATGCACTGGAGGCCAGAGCTACAATTTCTTTTGGTTTTAGTTATGAACCAAACCACTGTAATGAAAAATATTCCATGAGAGATACTGCAGATGTTGCCAGCAACAAGTGAAGATAACAAGAAAATATCCAAGGAAGAAATCAATCTTCATTTTTCTGGACACTATAATTAAAAATATTGCACAGGTCTACATGGCAGAAAGCCAGTGATTTCTACAGCATAAAATGGTATTCTTCAGGTCAGAGGGTCTGGCTTCAGACAGTGAAAGTGCTGGATTTTACAGATGGTAGAAAAGCATAGGCAGCTTTCTTGCAGGGTCTCTAACAACATCTGCATGTGTGATGTTCGAATTAGAAGAGCACCCTGACTATTTAAGAAACAGATGTTTAAGCCTGTAAGACAAACTAGCTTCAAGCTTGGATATTTCAAAAGCAGCCTGTGGCAATCACACATCTAATGGACACTGAATTTCAGTGACAGGTAGGTACCTAAATGCTCCAGGCTGCCTTCATAATCAGTTTATCTCTAAAACTCAGTTTATCCAAGGAAAGTTTTCAGTTTCAGGTTCATAATGTAAAGTTTCCAAAGCAAAGGTAAGTGGAACGTGATTGCAAGCGAGCCTTGCGGCCACTCTGCACCAGCTGGTGTTCACCTGTGTGAACCACCCCCCAGGAACATGTTTTTCCACAGAAAGCACTGTCTTTATGCACCAACAGTATCACCCTCCTGACAAGCAACCCCATGGATACCACGGCACCTGGCTTGCCAGCAATGTTTTATGGCTAATACATCACTGCCTCTCAGAAATGAGGAACATCAGCCAGTCAAGCTGCTGGCTGACCCCCCTCGGGTATTCATCACATTCTGGGCTAACTAGAGAGACACTTGCCACTGTGCCACTGCCAAGCTGGAGTGACATTTCCATCTCTAACAGATGTATTTAAAGTAACACCTGGGGATGACAACTTTGGTCCATGAAAGTACCGTGCACAATAAAAAATGTGATATTTTGTCTGCTTTGTGTGTCTCCATCACCAAGAAAGAAAAAAAAAAAAGTCTGAAAAGTTACTAGTGCTACAAAGAGGAAGCAGCATTTCCAGCAGGGCAGAAGGACAGCTAACTGGGCTTCTCAAATAACTTAAAAGGAGAAACAACCATGCCAAAAAGAAATAAGAATTTCCACATCATTGCACTGATTCCATCTGCACCTCTCCTTCATTCACACTGTACACCTGGAGAACATACATTAAATGATTACAATATTAACATGGTATCTAAAATACTGGAGCCATTCAGCTGAAAGCCTGAAAATACCTGGAGATCTGGTACATTAAAAGCATGAAAATACAAACATACAAGAGCTAAGCTATGTTTCAGCATGCAAATTGTTCTAAAATACTTTCTCTCGGCAGACCATCTAGCTCAGTCACAAACAACTGACTGTTCACTTCCTGGAAGCTGGTGACAAATTTGTTCCAGCAGAGCCAGGTATTTTCCTTTTCACATCACTTAAACAACAGTAAAGCAGAGGCAGTCCAATGACTGGACTGGTCCAAAATTCCCTAACACTTCAGATAACCACTGCTCTCAGGAATTAGAAAAATAGATGTATAAAAACCCACCCAGATTAAAGGCTTGCAGTTTCTACATAATGCTTGGTCAGGTTTGAAACAATTTGTTCCCACTCTCACTTTCTAAAGAGATACCTGATCCTTTGACACTGAAAGGACTTGTCATCCCAGACTCTTGGAGCTCTCTGGACCACAAACCAGGTCTTGATCCCACAAGGGCTTTCAGAGATGCCTATCTTTAAAGTAATAAGGAAATCTCACTGTCTTGAACCAAACTATTCAAACCAGATCAGGCCCTCTTGCTCTATTTGTTTTATTACAAAGCTCAAGCAACCCGGTGGCACCTGAAAATGGAGCACACACACCCTTTACTCATTCGTATGTGTAGGATGCAAAAGGTGCCTGCAGCAAGACAGATTCTTACAACCCCCCCTTCTGATTAAAATAGCTAAAGCACTGCTATTGTAAATGTACTGGGACTCTTTTTTCATGTCAATAGGAAGTTCAAGTATTTATTAAAAACTTAAAGTATGTATTTACACTGTAATCTGATCTATTTGTTTTGGTCAAAAGGCAATAGATACAGAAACTATGCATTTACTGCTGCAACAGAAATATTTTAGATCCTGTATATTACTTATCCTGGAATTAAAATGTGAACACAATGTTGTGACTAACCCAAATTTTGTCACCTTCATACTCTTCCTCCATCACCCTCTCAGACGCTGAAGGACTAAATAACAGCCCTCAATTTGTGCCATTCTGACCAACTAACTCTTTACAACAGTAAAATCAAGGAGTTGCACAGATTTCTGTGCCACTTTCACAGTCCAATAATAGATTAAAATCCCATTTAAATATATTTCTTATTTTTTACCACTACTCTCATTGACTGGTCTAGCCACAGGTAATAAGAAAAGTTAGTTAGCTTCCATTTGTCTTTGAAACAGATGCAATCACCATATCTCCATGTACTGACACAACAATGGGCAACTAACACTCCTACTTCTTAAATGCTGTTAGTTAAGCAGAAGCCCAGAAATCTTCATTAACCAATTACCTGATACCACACTTCTCAGATCCATATGCCTAAAGATCAAGGGTTTAAAAGATTGGTTGAACTGACATTTGTCTCGATCACATGTAATCAAGAGCTAAATCAGAAAGCTTCTTAATCCCTTAGTTTTACTGTTGTTTCACTTCAGTTGAATAAAGAAACTGAGCAGCTGAATGTTAATCTAAAGCAGAAAATATGCAATATCATGGCCACCACTTAAACCCCAAAATTTTGTGACAAAGCATTTTTCCATGCGTGTGTCAAAAATGCTTAATCAACCTAAGGATCAGAAATAATATGCAAGAAAGGAAATAATGTCTGAAAGCCCTTAAAGCTCAGTAACACTGGATATGTTCAAAAGCAACTAAGACATAATTGGCTTTATTTTTTTTCAAGCTCCATCATTAAGAGGCTGATTAATTATACAGTGAAGAAATTAAAATCTTACAGCAACTCACTCAAAACACAGTATGCACTGCAAAGCATCTGTATGTCCTTTCAAACAAAAGTTCTAGATAAATGTAGTGTGTAGTGAAATTCAGCAGCTCCTCAGGCTGGAACTGGGTTGACAGAACCACAGTGATGCCAAACCCTGTTGATCTCTCACATAACTAAGCCTCTGGGTTCAAAGGCTTCTTTTGCAGAATACCAGATGCTTGTGCTCGCAGGCAAAGTGTAAAAAACAGTGGTCTGCAGCACCTGCCTTTTCTGCATCTTCATGCTGGTTAGTCCACAGAAGTTTTAGTTATGTCTGCTTTATCCTCTGTTCCAGTTCATGCTTGTGTTTGATAAGCCGTTCTATTTCCGTTCCTAGAGTTTGAAGGTTTTCCTTTGAGGGGGAAAAAAAAATGATAGGGCAAGTTATATAGGGAAAAGGAGTCAATCAGCACAAAATGCACTAATAAGTTAAAATTACTGTTTATGTCAGCAGGTTGATACTTTCAAGTATTCAGAACAAATGCAAATGATTAGACAGAGCTGGAAAAAACCAAGCTCACTTCCATAAAGGACACAAACCTCTCAGCAAGTCTTTTTCTGCAGTTACTAATATTCTACAGGATGTCTAGAAAGTACAGGGAAATTATTATAAATTAAAGGGAAATTATAATTACAGGAAGAAATCTCCAACTTCTGCAGAACACTGCAGTCCAGCTGGCAGCCTGTACATTGTTTTCCAGCCTGCCATCATTCCCTTGCAGCAGAGGTGCTGCCCCACAGCTCAGGAGGGTACCCAGGTACTGCCACAGGGCCAGGCAGGCAGATCCCATGCTCCTGGCTCCATGTGACAGGGCACAGCACAGAGAGGTCCTGCCCTGCTGAAGGCACAGCTAGGCCAGACTTTATTTCAAGCAGCAAGCCATCAGTGCAGCACACTGCAAGGGTCCCAGACCAGAGGTTCAGCATGGATCCTATCACATAACTCTCCAGTTAACCACAATGAGCTGACTTCTGAAAAACCTTTTAACTCTGCGCATCTCTGAAGGCAGCATCTCAGAAGAACAAGAAGGAAAGAACTGGCACAGGTACTCACTTTAAGTGTAATGTTTTTCAGTAATGTATCTTCTAACACAGCCTGCAGCTTCCTGTTTATCTCTAAGGAGAGTTCCAACGTGAGACCACTATCTGCAGGATGAGACGTGTACAGAGATGCCATAATCCCACCCCGTCTACTCAGGTGTACTTTGTTGAAGTCAGAGGCCTCTGATGACAGTGTTCCAGCTTCTTCCCGCAAAATGTAACTCTGAATAATCCTGGGGAATAAAAAAAATCAAACCAAAAATGTCACAGCGTTACGTTGTTGTGAAAGGCAGCGAAAAGTCAGACTCTGAAGTAACTTCAGATTCCTGACATGAGGAATTTTATTTTCAAGCAGTTCTGTATTACTGAAAAGACAGTAAAAATTTAGTGTTGCAATTTCAAAGTCAGAGGAAAACCTGGGATACCAAAAGTGATGGAGAAGATGCTGGTAAGATGAGGCACTACAATGCACAAGGTTTTTCTTATTTAGAAGTATTCTGAAAAGCTACTGGGACAAAAAACGCACTTTAAAAAAAAAACTCTCTACTTTTCTTCACTGAACGACTCCAGACAGAGAATCTTAAGCTTTCTATACATGAGGCAAAAATTACCAAGTCTCTTCTAAAGAGTCTTCCCAAGCTGTGATCATGTTCTGTGAAATGGGACCAGATGGGCAGAAATGTATGGACTCATTAAGCAAGGGCTATTCTTAACAGGCAAGTGCAGTTTCCAGAGGAAGGCATATGCCATCATTGCTTCCCCTCCTAACTCGTGTTCCAGACATTATCCTGTAAGAAGATTTCCATTTAAGTGGAATCTTGTCTCACAAGTTAACTACTGACCACCTTTGGCTCAGATACATCATTTGTTTGATACATATGCCACACTACCATCTGGAGTTATGCAGATTCTCCTTCCAAAACACTTACAATCAGCACTCTTTTAAGCACAGGAAGAGAATGGACTCTTCTGTTAGCCATGGCAGCAGTCCACCTCAAATCAGCCACCTGGTGACCATTTTGCTACCAAAAACTCACTTGCACTAGTGTATTCCTCCTGAAAAAATTTAGTAATAATTATGAAAAACTTGGTAATTACTATAACTGCTGGGGAAAGATAAGGAAAAAAAACCCCAAGACTAATCCTACCTTTGAAATCTACAGTCACTGCAATATTTTTATTATTTTAAACACTTTCCTTTAGACAATTACTTGTCTGACATGAAATCCAGAATATTTATCTAGTGCATCAGCTCAACACTGACAGAACATACTTTGTTTTTTTCCTGATTTCTTCCACCAGTTGTTTAATGTGATCCTCCATAAACTCCATTTTCTCATTCTTTCGAGCATGTGCCTTCTGTAGCCTCAGTATTCTTTCAACCAGGACGGACTTGTCCACCTCTGGGAAGCTATCCACAGCTACTGAAGATCCAGTATTCTCAGGGGACCGATCCTCGTTGCTGCTGCGCGCGTTAAGGGACCCTGAAACACATGAGTAATTGCACAAACTCCTTTTGCATTCATACCAGGAAAAGTGCCCCACCAGTGCAGTGCGTGCATTGTTTCAGGAGCTCAGGATGTTTTCTTCAGGATGGCAGTTTCCCTTGTATGTTAGTGGGGTTTTCTATAAACGATCCTTACAGCACCACAGGCTGAGACAGCAGTGCAGTCCCCTCGCATGGGCGTGCTGCCTTTAGCCTAAGGGTGCTTCCTGCAGTAATGCCTCTTCCTGCTTAAATACCTTCATGTTCATTAACTTGGTACAAGACTGAGCTGATTTTAAATATATCTATTTTGGAGTCCACTTAAATTAGAACACCATGAAAACTTGGCAGAGTGACAAACCCTACGTATAAACACTCTGCAGCACTGATCACTTAGAGCTTGAAGTACTTTCTTTACTTTCTGTTCTTCTTTCTAAGCATTTGTCTGTCTCATACGGTGACATTACAGGACACTTTGCCATAACAAACCCCACTTAAACCCCAAAGGTACAAAGGAAGGAAACAGATGTCATTTTCAGTGCTGAAGATTACTGCTTCAGTTTAACCAGATAGAAAGTAATGAATTTTACACAAACCCACTGATGCCTCTAACGATGCTAATTGATTTATCACTTACACAGTTGCAACTGTCAATATGGCAATTAAACAATGCTAGAAGCCACTGCTCTTTTTTTTTTTTTTGCCTCTGGCAGCATGTAAAAGAGTTCTGTATAAACTGGAGTCCTCCGAGCTTCCTCCAAACGTAAAAGCAACAAAATAAACAGGTATTTAAAAAGAACAGAGATACGTAAACATTAATCTCTTAATAAGCACCTACAGCTGCAGTTAGCCATAGTGCATTTTGGTGCTTAAAGGCTATTTTGTTAGCTTTAATGGGAGGCTGCCCACACATGGCATATGCACAAACCACAGGAAGAGTGAGGCTCATGGCAGCACACCATGGCAGCCGCGTTAAGATCGAAAGGGTGTTTCGGCAGCCCTGCTATGTGCTGTATTACCTGATGAACTGGAACGGCTCCCCATGCTGCTGACTTCTTTGTCATAATTACCATTTTCAATCTGGTCCAATTTCCTCCGTGCTAAAAGTGTAACAAAGTGATGGTTATCAACAGCAGATTACAAACTAAAATGAACAAATTAAAAATTACAGTGTTACCCAATGTACAAAACCTCTAATCCTCTACCTGTACTAATTTAACATGGCTCGAAAACTGAAAGAAATGGTAGCAACTAAAAACAAAACCCAAAACCAAACAGCCCCCATCTCTCTCCATCCCTGACACGAAGCATATGAATGCATCATCCACCACAATCCCTAAACACTGAAGCAGTTGCCAGCTGAAAGGGGTAATGCCATACATAGGATTAACTGGGAACAGTAAGATTAAATTTGATTTTACTTTTGACTAGGTCTGCCATGTAAATAACTCCTGAATGGAAGAATGGTATCTCTGTTCCAGCATCTCATAACTGTATCACTACAGCCAGCCCAGTGCAGTACTTGTGCCAGAAGCACCACTCACTCAGCAGGGATCAAGAGGGAAAGCACACAGCTGCTCTTTTATGTACAGAAAAGGGGGCATGGAACTTGTCTTGCATGGTGCTAACAGGACGTCTTCTTTAAAACACACTTAAAACAGATTTGATTATCTTCAAATCTATTTGCACAAAGAACATGTGTATTAGTGAGTATTTGATGGCTTCTATTTGTAGCAAAAGTCACCAGTCCCTCCATATCCAGTGTTTAAAAACTGAAGTGTTCTAATGTACTACAAAAATAACTGTCACCAGCAATTCCTGATACAGTCAGCAACTAGGAAACTTCTAGCAACTTTTGAATATACTCCTACACAGACTGGGATCCATATATACCCACAGTGACATTTCAGTAGTCACATACATCATAACAAAGACCAAGCTCTTTCATTTTAGGTCCAGAATCTTTCATTTTATGTCTAAGCCCAGTTCAAGAGTTATATTTAAGACAAAAAATTGACACAAAGGTCTGTAACTGCAGCTTCCACAAGATTTAACTTGTTCACTCACTCTCATTCGGGACACGGAGTGCTTGAAGGGTGACACTCAAGCACTGGGCACACACACAGACAGCTCTCCACCAGACACTGTGAAGTGATTTACAGAGGGGGCTGACTCATAACTGAAAATAATTTTCACCTAGCTGAAGTTGTTTTGTGAGGTCTTTCAGGTTTGCTGCGTGTTTGCGCTTCTGGGTAGCCAGGTCATCCTTGAGTTCATCCACCTGGGTCTTCAGTGCTGCTCGTTCCTCCTGCTCTGACGCCAGCTGGGCCTGCAGTGTCTCAGCCTCCAGCTTCCGCTGATCCTCCTCCTTCTGTAACTTGGTGGCCTGAAATTGTGATTTTATTTTCAGTCATCTATAAAAATATTCTAGCCTAACCATACTGTATGCTCCACAGCTCTAACTGCACTTTTCACCTCAGAGTCTTTCACATTCTACATTTATTATTTAGGTTGAACACTAGCCCTGCAGATTCCTGAACGATCTCTAAAACACCTGGATGATGAAGTACAAAGCCTTGCAGAGCTGTACAGTACAGTCCATGACACACTAAGTGTATTAAAAATTACATTTATGTCATACTACAAACAGGACCTGAGAAAGTTTACAGTAATAAATTTCACAGGAACATTACAATCCTTTGCTTGTTTCAGTGACAGCTGCACAGATAACCACCCTACTCCCAGAAAGAGCAACACAATAACACTTCCTCATTCCAGTGCAGCGTGACTCAGAACTTCTTCTCCTTTAGGACCATGAGGTGTTCATATCCCACTGCCAATACTCTATCAAACTGGCAAACTCTGTGGGACACTGCAGTCAGGTAAGCAAAGACACAAGGTGGTATTCATGTGGAACATCTTTATCTGCATCAGACATCTTACTAGTGCAAGAAACAAGCCACACACTGTACTCACCAGATCATCTTTAGTCTGTTGAACACATTCCAGCTGACTCTGCAGCTCTCTTTCGCTGTAAGAAAGCTTATCCAACTGGCTCTGCAAGGAATTGTTTTCAGACTGAAGCTGTGCATTCTTACTGGTTAATTTTTCAGTGAATATCAATAGCTCAGATTCTCTTTTCCGACTACCTTCAATGTCCTTCTGGAGATCAGCAACCAGAGAATTGAAACCATCTATTTCTTCCTTTAAAGCATTGATTTCTTGTTCATCTCTGTCAAAACAATTGTATCTTATTAGGGATAAACTGAGCTTAAAGACATGACATCTCATTGAAATAAAGGCATTCAGGTCAAGTTCAAAGAAGGGAGGGGAACAATTAGTGACCCTGGGGCATCTGTTAGTCACTGGATGACTTTAAATGCCAAAGTTTTCACTTCAATTTATGACTGCAGTGCTGAAGTAACAGGTATCTGCATCCCACACAAGGACATGCAGGCATTAGCTCCCTTCAAGGAAGACCATCTCTCTATATTCAACTTCCTGAGCTCCAGAACAGGGTACAAACAAAACCCTCAAAACCAGATTCAGTGGGTAAGAGGAAGGTCTGCAAAGGTGGCCATTCTGTAAGACGACTTGTCTTCAAGAGATGGGGATATACTCCAGTTCTGAGCTTCTCTAGGCAGCAGTACAGTGATTTCTGAAACATTCTTATCCAAGCACTGCAGCTCTGAATCAAAGGACCTGTCTTACTCCACTATCCCTCTGCCAAAAAATAAGTCCCTCCCCTACAGAACAAGTTTTTGTTTCTACTGAAACACTCCCATTAGGAGACTTTTGATCTATCACATGCAATCCACTTGAGTGAAAAATGCTGTACCTTCAGTTATCATCAACACTTTAGAGAAAGTGATATGATTCAAGGTATTGCACCCTGCCTTTACAGTCCTTTTAGGCTTTCCACCTTTCAGAAGAAGACTGAACTTAAGACTGAACAACCACTACACTGATTTTTTTCAGTCATTTGTGCTGCAAACTCTCTCACCTACAGATCCCATTTAAAAATCTATGCCAGCAGGCTATGCTTATATATTCAAATACGTTGTTTCATTAAGACAGGAGAAATCTGTGCCTACAGTCAGGGTTGAACCAGGCAAAATTAAATGTTTAGACCATTCTAAAAGAGAACTCTAGCTTATCCTTAAAGTTTGCCAGTGAAGGAGACCAGGGAACACTGCAGGTGATCATTATCCTGCTCAGCCATGAAGTTCTTCCCAGCATTCAACCTAAAATTATCTTCCTCCACTGAACAAGGACAGCTGAACATTCCCTTTATAATAGAGCCTTTTATACATTTCAGGATGTTTGCCTTCCATCTTCTCTTCCCTAGGCTAAAGAAACCTGCCTCTTCTATTTTTTTCTCATGAATAAAACAGGTATGATTTTGTGTGAATGAAAATGAAATTCCTTCCATTTGCTTCCAAGAAGATGAAGGGCAGTTAAGTTTATTTATTCCATAAAACAATAGGTAAAAGAAAGCAAAATTCCAGGATTTCTCTTTCACAGGGGGTAACAGTAATTTACCAGTCCAAGTTTTAAATCTGTGGTTGATATTGCAAAACTTTACCATTCTAAGGAGTACTGAAAACATGTTAAAATATTTTAAAAGAGAAATGAAAGAAAATATGAAATTTGATGTAGGAATAATAAATGTATGGCACTGATACTGAAAAAAAAAAAAAAAACAACCCAAATTGAAGAGGAATGAGAGACAGACATTTAAGCATGTCTCAATTACAGAGAGGAAAAGATAACTGCAAAGACACATTTGTAGTTTCACACTTTGATCACAGTCACTTTAATTCATTTGGCAAGATTCCAAGTGAAAAATAACAGTTACTGATCCAAGTGTATTCTTCAGTTGTCTCTCATATATTGCAGTTTCCCTAGAAAGGCTGATGACACGGTGCCAATACAGCTGACCAGCACACAGCAAATGGAAAGAGTTTAATTGTCTAAAAGCTGAGGAAGGCCTGTAATTACTGAAGTATTTTTCAATGATAAATGAGAACTGTTTAACAGCACAAGAGGGACACATAGGTGGTTCTGCTTATCTGACATTTATCTACCTCCATGTATGCAATACCACTAGTACCAGCAAAGTGAAGAGCATTTGTATATCCTGGCCCATTTGTACCACATAGAAACATGACTATGCTCAGACCCTCCTGAACTGTTCACGAGCCCAACCCTTCTCTGAGGTTATAACCCACTCATTCTTACATGAGCAAACTGTGGCACAGCAGAATGAATTCCAGTCCATTAGAAATACAAGTGCTCCACACTGTCTGAATATAGCATCTGTCAAGTACATAAAATTCTTTTCATTAAGAAATTTATGTATTCTTTCCCTCATCCATCACAACTGCACATTTGTGAAGCAATCTATCTTCTCAGTTTAGTCAGTTCTCTCCAATCTTTCAATAAAACAAGCATTTGGCAGACATCTAAAAGGCCTAACTTCCTATGCTGGAAATCAAGCACTTGTTATTCTAATAATGAAAGACACTGAATTAGATTTATCAATCTCAATCCCCGTGCTTTATAAAAGATCACCAAGGTTAATCTCAAGTATTAGCAATATTGATTTAAATTAGGAAAACACTTAAATTAGGACAGGGATTCTTAAAATTACAATACATTTTAAAGCATCAATAACTTCGACAAAGAAAATACTTCCACATCTCAGATAATCTTTTAAGTCATTACTCAAAGGCACAGCTATACCTCTGATGTTGATCCTGCAGGTGATCTACAGTTTTGACTCTCTCCAGTAAATTCTGAATTTCAGTTTTCTGCCTATTTATTATTTCTTTATACTTGGATAATTCATCTTCTGTTCTTAAACGCTCATCCTCTAGACACTTCACCTAAACAGAAGGAAAATAATAATCAGAAACTATTTAGCCTCACAAACTTCAGAGGTAAATTATTTTGAGTTTATGTCTAGACTGTTGTACAAAGCTCACGTGTTAATTTTTTGGTGGTTCCAAGTAGCCTAGAGCAATATCCCAAAATATTTCAGATCAAATACAGTCAGAAAAATAAACAAAACAAACCAAAGAATGAAATTCAACAAGTGCAATTAACATTAGTGTTGTCCAAAGACTCAAACTTACCAGCCTAATGGACCAGGATCCACAGACATCATCTTTCCCCAGTTACCAAGCCAACCCCTTACTTCCTTCCTTTCTCTGCAGTCCTACTGAGCTAAATTTCATGCTCTGGATAAAGTGACTGACACCCTAATCTACAGACTGTCCACAAGTTATAGACAGCATACACTCCTTACCAGAGGCCGTATGAGACTTCTAGTGTCATGCCAGCCAGTCTCTAAACCCACTGTTTATTTTGAAAGAAACAGAAGTACAATTAAGAGACTGAATGTAGTCTTATTCCAAAACCCAACACTGTGTTTCAGCCCCACTGCAATCCAGCACAGCACACATTACCTTTGTTCTCAGTGTCCGAAGCTCATCCATGCCTTCCTTGAACGTTCTTTTCACGTCTTCCAGTTCTTTTATTTTGGCATGATGCACCTTTTTAAAGGGTGAAAAGTTCATTGAGAAAACTAAATGTACAATGGCATCTCAAAAAAACCTAGGCAAGTACAGGCCACTCCAACAGCTGAGAGGGCTTGAGGCAGCATGGGTCACCCAAAGGGTTGCTTTTTGTATCTTCAAAAAGCAAAGCAAAACCTCAAACTTTCTTTATTCTCTGAACTGAGAAGAAAAGAGAGATGACACACTCTGGTTTTAGGTATACAAATGGCTAAAACCAGATGTCTGTGCCTCAACAGCCCTTGGGGAAAGTTGCAGGCAGACTGACACTTGGTCAGTTCTGAAGATGGCATATGCACATTTGAGCTGTGAGAATTAGAGATTACATCACTAGAGAATTTCACTTTTAGATTAGCAAATCTCTACACAGAACAGAGGCTGTTCCTTGCCATATAACTTGCCAAAATATTGGTCAGAGAAAAGCCTATCATCTGAATTTGTGCTTTAAATTACAGCAACATTCATGTTAATAAATGCAAGAGCATTATTTCATGTTCATTGTATCACATTTTTCTCCTATATTTGATTTTAAAAAGTTAATCCAAGGTAGTATCTGAAAACGTCCTCCAAAAAGCAGTGCTGGAGGCAGACACCTGGGATGTAGTATTGGGCCAAAAAAACCCAGCAACTCCAAACCAAAGAGTTTGGCAAAAACGTAAGCAGCTTAAAATAAGATTCTCAAAATTAAAATCCCATGGAATTTTTAACTACTAAGTTGCCAGTTGCATGGACTCCACACACCACATATTTACCTCCAGGTGATCAGACTTCTCCTGAATTTGTTTCTCGAGTTCTCCTTTAGTTACTCGGAGTTTTGCATCCAATTCATTTGATTTAATTTCTTCTGACTCCTAAAGGGATTGAGAAATATACGTAGACTTTTAGAGCTCCATGTTCCCCTTTCTAACACTGTGAGTGTACAGACAGCTTTTCATATCACTTGGTCTTTCCTGCAGATATATATCTAATAATCCTGAACGTGCCAAGAGAGACCCCCATGCCACATACCAA
This sequence comes from Lophotriccus pileatus, assembly GCA_035583135.1. Taxonomy (NCBI): domain Eukaryota; kingdom Metazoa; phylum Chordata; class Aves; order Passeriformes; family Tyrannidae; genus Lophotriccus; species Lophotriccus pileatus. The sequence continues at coordinate 28,402,697 of JAWWES010000169.1, forward strand.
TCAAGACAAACATTTTCCCTTTTATTCAACAACTTGCCAGTAAACAAACCAGTCGTTATTCATCTCAGTTTGTGGCTTGCACAGGGTAATTCTTTCCTGCTACAGCTTAAGGTAGAAATGGAGGAAAAAGAAGACTCAGACACTAAACATTAATTTGACCCCCTGAAAAAGTGTACCTACTTGATAGGATTTTATCATTTCTTGACAGTTTATCCTTATCTGATCTGCTTCTTCTTTTGCTTCTGTTAATTTTGTCATTGCATCTTTGAGGCGTTCTTTTGTTTCCTACAAAAAGAGTAATACAGTATGGGTTAAACTCAGCTAAACCTGTTTATCTAAACTTAATCTAGAAAGAAAACTTCTCATAATAAAACTTTCCCACTTCAATTTGGAAAGAATTAACAAAACAAAGGGTCGTAACATTACTGTTCCTCTTGCTTCCATTCAACTACTGCTTTATGCAATTTCACTTGGCCCAACACTGAAAACACAAGGATAATCTCTTGCTTGCGTGCCAAGATGATAGATTTTCAGATGGTATATTTAACTCTATCTCTTAAAAACTAATCAAAGATGACAGTTAATTCAAACAAAAAAAGGAAATTAAAAGTTGATCACCAGATTAAACAGAACCCCCCAAACATCCTCCCCTCACATCCTTTCAACACTTCCATTACAGTACCAGTATCCCTCAGAGCACTATTCTGACTCTTGCCACAGGTATTCAAATGAAACAAAAAACCAGTTTAGAAATAGATTTTAATACTATGCAAAAAGTAAACAGTATAACAACTACATTACTCTGACTATATTTTCATGTCATGGTATCAGCACCACTTCACTAACCTTGTGTGAATCCATTTCTGTTTTCAATTTGTTCTGAGCCCATTTTACTTTGATAACATGAGAATTGATTTCTTCTTTCAGTTTTTCTATTTCTCTGTTGAGTCGAGTGGCTTCACCATCCTAAGAAAATGTCATAAGTTTTATTTTAATTTAAATCACCAGTGTTCCTACAACAAGACTTCTGTCTTTTATTTCAAGTTGGGGTTTTTTCCTTAGTGTCTGGATTTTGCAAAATCATGCACAAGTTTGAGAATGACCAATAATGCTTTGGTCCACAATCCAGGGGAAAAAAAGACCCTAAAAGGTGTTTTAGTTTGAATACCAAGGTCAGATTGGATTAGGGTTAATGTAAGTTAACATTACATATCTGTTAAAAGACAAAGTATAGTCTATAGTTCTGATCTCCAATCCTGTAGGGCTCTGGTGTAACCCTCAGGAATTACATAGACAGTATGTTAAGTTCTGTTTAGTAAACCTGAAATCCTGCTCCCAACTTCCCAGTCGTGTGAGAGAGGACACAGAGGTGATTTTATTTTGTTTCAGAAGCATACTTTTTAGTACTTTTATTAGGATGCATCCTTCAATGCATATTACAACTGCTCAGAAGACGCCCAAATATAAATTTGATGACTAGTCATTTATCAATTTTTGGATCTTTCAGATGAAACAGAATTGCAAAACATAGCTGTGAAGCACAATACAAAAAGGCTTGGATAATTTAACAGTTCTCCCTCATTGCTTTCTAAAAACAAAAAAAAAGCAAATTTTTGCAACTGGGCCTGAAAAATCCTATTGCTTTATTACTACTTTTTAGTATTACAAAAGAGGAAGTCCAGAGTTTAAACACAAAAACAGCAAAAAGACTGCAATAATTTAATGCCATTGCAGCCTTTAAAAAAAATCCAAACAACCTAGAAATTACCTCAAAAATCTAGACATCTGCAACAAACAGTCTTTTCAATTTTGTAAAAAAAAAAAAAAAAAAAGAAAATCCCTAATGTTTCACAAACTAATATCCAGGGAAATATTAAAAGTAACTTCAAAAAGATGACAATCAGAACTCAGTAACTTCTTCCCCTTCACCTGGAGGAAAGGTGCTTTCACAGCTATACAGCAAAACCAAATGAAAACAGGTTTCTTTCACCAACTGAAAGAGCAAACAAGTGATAAGGTTGTTCTGACAGTGCTTTTAATCATTCACTCCAGCCACACAGCAAAACTTTAAGTACCTTAGTTTCATAGAGCTGGTGCAATCTTCCTTTTTCCTGAGAAAGCTGTTTGATTTTATTAGTATGCTTTTCTATTTCTTTGTTTGCATCCCTCACTTTTCTCTCAAGGATCTCCTTTTCTTTCCGGAGGTCAAGCGACTCCTTCTCCCCTCGGACGTATTTCATCACCATTGTTTCCTTCTCATGGCGTGCTTCCTCACATTTCTTGTTTGCCTTGAAAAATACCAAAACAGAATGAATCAATCTTGTATTTCTTAATTAACTTTTGTAAGACACTACTGGGTATTTTCAGCATTGCAGTAGAGAAGAATGACAAGGCAGGACTCAAAAACTCCAGTTTTGCAAAGATTAATATCATTAGATCCCTCTTAAGCACTAAAATTACTCACACTTCTAATGGTGAATATGTGTCTAAGGAGTTGCAGCTTCACAGCTCAACATCTCAAGTGAGCTATCAATACATCAGTAATCTGGTATATAATTTGTTGTTTCAGAAGGAAAGAAGTGTATTTGGAAATTTTAGTAACAAAATAATTTTGCAAATACTCAGTACCAGCCCTCTTGTCTTCCCTCATCCACATGCCAACTGCACAATCATTATCCAGTGGATTATATTTCAGATGGCTTACTTTCAGTGGCTTATTTTTACAGATCCCCCCTCCCCAGCACTAACAAATTCTGCTTTAAATTAGGGGAAAAAAAAATATCACATACCAAGCTTTAGAATACATTCAACAGAGAAAATACTTGCATGATTCTATAATACGACATTAAGAAGGGAAAAAAATCCCAGATCTCAGTAATACATAAAGACAAAATAACTGCTTTGTGCTGGAGTTGAGAAAAATATTAAATTTTCTGATAGCCTGTCTGAAAAAAAGCTACTTCCAAGCTTTTAGCTCCTTTTGAATCAAATTCAGCTTACAGGTAAGAAAAATGAGATTTCCTTGAGGGCTGAATTCTATACATATAAAAATACAAATTTTTATAAAGAGTTATCAGGTTCTCCAGAGTGTTAACTGCTCTTTGGAAATTCACTGACACCAGTTATCAAAAATGCATGTTTAATTCCAATTTTGGAAAATTTTGTGCTACCTAGTGATCCAACCTGTTTCCTACAAGAACCAAGTTCATTCGTTAGACGTTCAATAATTTAAGGTTTTCCACAATACCTGTTCCATTCGAAAGGCCATCTCCTTATGCAACTGCTGAATAGTATTTTTGGCTGCTGCATCTTGAGCTACAAGTTTGTCTTTACCAGCTTTCACTTCTTTATTAAGCTCTTCTATTCTTGCTTCCAGCTGAAAGACAACATTATGATATAATTACAGGGAAAATAACACTTTGATCATGTTTTATACAGGCAGGAACATTTCACACAAAATTAGATGCTTCAACAGATATTTACCTGTATTTTACACTTGTCAAGATACAACTACCCATATCAACATCTACTTTTGCACGACAGTACAAGCATGAAAGATGTCACTTCTCATCTTCAGTGAGACCGAAGATGCATCAAATCAAGTAAAACACAAGGCACAGTAATTTACTACACAAAAAACCCCAGATTGACAGCAAGTGCTGAGATGCCAGAGCAAAGCAATCTGAAGTTGCTTCACCTTCTACCCTATTTTTGTTCCTATCCTTGTGCCATATCCTTCACCTTGCCAGCAAAGCAGCCATGCATCCATACTGAACTGCACTGGGAATTAATTCATTGAAAAATAACTCGGCAAATGAAGAGGACCTTAGTCATTGTGCTGGCACTCCTCTTAAGCCACCTAGTGAACCCAATCAGAGACCTGAGCTGGATGAAGAATAATTACCCACTTTAACTGGAACACTTCCCAGAATCTGCTCACTGCCAAGTCATGCAAGTCCAGTAGGAGCAGCAGGGTGGCTACATAAAGCTGTGATACTGCCCAAACCTTGTTCAAACTGTGCCTAAAGACTATCCCCTTGTCCCAGGAGAAAGCCAACTCAGCAAGATTAGGGTTTTTTGTTTGCTTGGGGGGGAGAAGGGGCAAGATCTCAGGGTCAGTGTCTTACTTTTTTGCGCAATTCCAAGCTGCTACTTCAAAGGCAAGAACCACCTAAAATGCTTCTGTTGCTACACCATGACTAGATCACACTCTGTTCAGCTTTCGAATTCATCACTGGCCATACAAGAAGTTTTACACATAAAAGCACGCACAGTTTGCTTGGAGCTGTGAGTGCAGCTACGCTTTCATTTTTTTGAAAGTTATCAGAAAGCACTAATTCAGAAATTCAAACAATAAAACACTCACAATCACAAATGAGAAAACTCAAGTGTTTCACAGCAATTTATCTTACAATTCCAGGCACTATCCAACCACCCTATAAAACTATTACATTACCAAAGAATATTTTCTGAAATTACTTGCAAGTATGTAATATCACAAACTCCCTCACAAATACTTTTTTTCTGAATGGGATACAGCAGTTGCTGCATGATACACCCTCGTAAAACCATACAGTGCTATCATGAAAATACCGACAAAAGAAAATGAGTGAGCTGCTCATGTTGATTTATTCAGGCACAGGCAATTCTAATTTGCAGCCTAAAAATAAGACCTTTCAATTCCAGTTTCAATCACATCATGGATTTTCAAAGACTCTTTGAAATTAAGCAGACTATAGACAGACTAAGCTTCCATATACATTAATATATTCTTCTGGAACGACAAGCCTGACACACTGTTTTGTGAACAGATTTCTGTGTGATGCAGGCATTAACAGAGAAACCTGACAACCACGATAGTCACCACTACTTTGACGAACAGAAATTAATATTTTAAATAGCACCTCTTGCCAGATTTACAAGACACAATCTTTAATCAGCTGGCCAACCAACTGCAGGGACATCGGCAGATCAGTTTGCAACAAACAAGCGGTGACACCTGATGTGATACCTTTTATTCCCACACTAAAACCAGCCCACACCACGTTCCTCTTTGGCCTTTCATGGTTCTAACAAGTCTCTGGGGAAATGCTTGCACAGAAAGTCAGTTTATCTAAAGACACTAAAGGCCTTTAAACAATTTCTTGAAATATAAGAGCAGAATTATCCTCTTAAATAGAATAATATGCACTGGCATCCCTTCCTTCTTTGAGATACCAGGGATCATGTCTTGTTAAACAGTGGCAATAGTGACACTACATACAGGTGAGATACTAACCAGCACTTCTGTTTTGTTATCTGTACCTGCTTAATAATGCTGAGGTGCTGCTTTTCTGTTTCTGTTCGTTTTTTCAATTCATCTTTTAAGTTGTCCTTTTCTGAGCAAATTTCCAAAATCAGTTCCTGATGCTTTTTATTTTCTTTAATCAATCTGGAAAGGAGGAAAAAAAAAAAAAGAAATTAAAAACAAGGTACATCAGGTTTTTGGTTGTTTGTTTTCAATTTTAATATACATGATTTTTTGCTCTTTGATCTGCAAATTTTATTAGGAAGACAGAAATCCTAAAAATAATTCATGAAAGCCTTACAAAAAAACCCTCAGAATAATGTTGTGCCTGTGAAACTTAATTCCAAACCAGCAAGCAGCATCTTCCTTGTGAGGAAATTACTTTCTACCAGCATTTTGGGGTTGTTGTGATACAGATGACATAAGACATTTGGTAGCTCTCTGGAACTCCAGTTAGTAATTTTAAGGTACATGTAAGACAGTAACTTCCAGTCAGACAGTTCCACCGGTCAAATGTCTGAAAATGCAGATATTTTATTTACTTAATGAAGTGAATAGTACTCAGAGTATCCCTGGAAGTTCACGGCTTGGTAAGAAATGGAATCCTGTTTGGATTTTTTTAAGTCCTAAGTAGGTACATAACAAGTGTCCATGGTCATGCTCCTTATAAAATTCAATTTTTAGCAATAGTTCCAGTTCACCTCAGATGTTTGAAGCCACCACACACCTAGTCTGACCTTCTAGCATAAAACTCTGAACTTACATTATCAGAACTGCTGAATAAAAAGTCTCAAATATATTTACATGTTTGCAGATCTGTTAGATGGTGGGTATTTTAGGCCACCGACTGCATGAATTTGTGGAAGGCATGCATTTATCTGGAAAAGATATTTAAATATCCCTTTACACATATATTTTCATCATTAGCTCTACTCTGCTGAAAAAAGTTTCTCTAAACTAACTAATCTCCTAAATTACAAGGAAGTAGAAACCAGTGAAAGAGAGCTTAGCAGCTTTGACCTGGTTTTAATCTATTAATGAATATTCCAGGATCACAAATTCTTAATTTATGCCATAGCTACTCACGTATATATTGAGATCTGATCATAGAAGACAACTTGGCTATTTTCAGAACAATGTTGCAAGAAATTCCACTGATCATGGAGTGATAAAATAAACACAATCCACAATACTCTTTGGACCAACCGTGACATGTTCCACAGCAGTTTTACACCCTTGAGGTGTCCCCAAGAGTCAAACGGGTGCAGCTGGAGATACCATACATATATTTATACAAAAAGCCTTCTGTATGTATACATAACATATACATATATACATAAACATTTGTCTTTAAGAAAGTAATTGTTCCACGGCTGAAAATGCTGACCTGAGTTTACTTACACAAGTAAAACTCATTACCTCATGAACTCATGGAATTACAACTATCTACACACCCATCACTTCAGATTCCCTCTGTAACTACTCAAAGTCTAACTGAGCATTCTCATGCCTTCCTGTCATCAACTGACTTTCCTCACATTTATGATTTCTCAGGTTAACTGGTGAAGTGCAAGAGAACATTTCCCCTATTGGGATTCTCCCTATATCTGATTTCCCTTCTTCTGATGCCCTCACATATCATGGTATTGGAGAGCTTTATAGGAAAAGCTGGCCACTCATTCCTAGCTCTGTGAAAAGGAATAAATACGAAAATAGAGGCTGCATTTCACTAGCAAAAAACCCCAACATTTTTAAGGATGAAATGCCAAGTAAGGGATCATGAAATCAAGCTTTTGATATCAGAAATATTCTTCATGTTGTACACATTGCCTGGTAGAATTATTAGGATCAGTTCATTAGAGCAAAGCTTACAAGCCATGTACTTCAGTTATCCTATAAAATGTGGGAAGACGTCGGTTCATCTATATATGACACTTCCAACTCAAAGAATAGCTCTCAGCTAATTAATAGCTTTGCTGGACTATGACAAGAAATTGAATATTACTTGAAAAGGAAACAAGCAATTTCAAACATAAATAAAATGCACATTGTGGGAGTTAGTACTTACAAAGATTTATTTCTCCAGAGACACATATGGACTGAATGAATCCTGGACTATTTGTATTTCAGCATTACTTCTACAGTATTTAAGCAATTTTAGACATTGGCAGGCTACTCAATGACACAGTTGGCTATTCAGTTCCTGCCAAATTCTGCAAGAATTCAGATATCTAAGCACATGCTTTTATTTACAAGTACATACCACAAGCAAAAATAATTCCTCACTTGGAGAATATAATTAGAAAAAGCCCATTAACCATCCTTTTAACAACTCAAGGGACAATTTGCTTCAAGGGACAATTTGCTTCATTATCAAAACGTGATATGCAGTTGCACACAACATGTAGCCAAAATTCTTCAGTACAAACCTTCAACTGTGATGAGCATACTCAAATACTCACTTTTTTATAGTTTGTTCCTGCTGCAAGTATTTGTCTTGCACGCATTTTTCAAACACAGCCAAGGCATGTTCACCTTTCTGCACACCATTTGGGAGTTTTCGCTCCTTTGAAAAATCCGTGGATAAGAGTTCAGACTCTATTTCCTTTAGCAAATCCTCCTGTGAGGAAGTCTGATGTATTGTGGAAATAAGCTTCTTTGTGCAGTCCGTGTCGAAAGGGCTTTCTGAATAGATTTTATCGCTCGATTTTTTCACAAAGTCAGACTCCTCCCTTAGATCCTGTAATATTTCCATTAACGACTGTTCTGTCTGTTTAGTTTTTGGATTGTGTTGTTCAAGTTCTTCGGTAGGTAAATGTTCTGGTTTTGTGGAGCCTTCTACCTTCCTTTCACTGCAGGTATTGGCACAGCAGTCTGTCCCTCTGCTCTCCTGCTCTCCTTCTGCTGGGGCCCCATTGCTGCTTATGCCAACAGCTGTGGAATCCTGATCCGAGGGCAAACTCAATTCCCTTTCCAAGACATCAGCATCATCTCCAGTATAACTGATGCTGGAGCAGTCCTCTGTTCCAGATGTTTTATCACACTTCTCATTATCTGGGGTCTTGAAAGAGGCATCATCTGACAGACTGACTGACTCCAGTGTGCTCTGCATTTCTGGTAAGTGTTCCTCCATAATCTTCCTTCAGAAATCTGGATGAAGAATTCACATTACACAACATATTATATTCAAAACCAAAAGAGACTGAGGGGAGATAAAGGCTACTAGTAAGTAAAATTCAAAGCATTATGTTAAGTGTTATGCAGAGCTTGTTGCTCTTTCAGCACAACTTTAAGTAAATGCTGCAATATTAAGCTTTTCTAAAACAAGGTGAGAAATTAGGGATCACAAACAGCAATTAGTGAGACAGTAAATGCCAAGACAATAAAACCAACAGATTTTTGGAATTAGTAATTCTACCATTTAAATCCACAAAAATTCCAAATAATCACCTCTGAAAAGCACTTCAGACATAAAATAACAAAGTAACCATCTAGAGTCTTACAGCGTTTGTTTTCCTACACATGATTTGAAAGCAACAATAAGTCCTGACTTACTCATTTTTACAACATAAGGTGACCCCTCCCATGCAGCCAGAATATATAACTTCCTTCCTGTCACATCCTCACCAGCAGTCATACAGCAAATGTATGTGTACCCAGGAACCCAAGGGAAGGGACTGGGGGAGGATGGGGGTGAGATTCTCTTTTCCCATCTGCTTTCAAGAAACCAAAATCCCCTGTGGAAGAGCACAGATGGTCTGTGGCAGATCTGCTCTCTCAAAAGGTAGCTTGCAGAGCAAATATTAGAAGACTTGAAAAGCTCTGTAGAAAATGTTCTACTAGTAGGATGCCATCTTGAGATCCCAATAGCCAGAACACTTATGGAAGAGCCTGGGTATAACACTGTATCTTCCTTTTCAGGATTCCCAGGTGGTCAGGTGCCTGGTAAGACTACTGGCAATTTTAGCAAGCATATGAAGCCCTTATTTCCATTAGGAGAAATTCATTACAGCAATCCTAACTTTTAGATGCAACCCTATAAATTAAGCTATTTAAAAACAAGGCAAATTCTTCATTTATAAATCCTACTCTGCTATTCCAACAATTGTCTCAAAGAAAGCAGTAACCTTGCCACCTTGCAACATCAAACTTGTTTTCACCTTTGCTTTCTCATTTGTTCAGCTCTCTCTCACACAGCCACACAGTCCAAGTCACTCAGCTCCATGCCCTGCCCTTTGCCTCAGTCTGAAAGGAAACCCCTTTGTACTGCTTGGCTCCACTCCCCCTAGTCCTGCCTTATTAGCCAACATCCCATAATAAGGCTCACATTGGTAAAGCAGGATAAGTGAGTCCCATTAGGTCTGTCACTAATTGCTACCACTATCACCTTGCACCATTAAGTATAAAAATCAGCTAAGGAAACAAAGCAGCAGCTCCAGCCCAGCTGTTCCTACCAGGAAATACCATCACACAAAACATCTACCACCAGTATCTGAAACCAGCAGTTGCGCTACAACTGCCACTTAATCAACAAGAGGAGAGCACAAGGAAAACTGAGCATATGGCTGAGAATGGGAACATGTCATGGCTGGACAAGAGTCACAAATAATCAAAGAATTATACATTTATTAAGTAACATGCAAAACACTTTTCCTTTTTGGTTTCAAAGCGAAAAACCTCAATGCCACCATCCCTAACTCTGTACAAATCAACAGGGACAAATGGCAAGGGACAGGTACAAATGAGAATACAGAAAGGGAATGAAAGAGTCTGTACACAATGTGACACTTTCACAAGGATTTGCCATTTTACAAACAAAGCTCCGATAATTAACAAAATCCTTGATTCCCCTTTGCTTCAAATGATTTATGTTTAGGTCAACACTGGAGCCAAGAAATCCATCTACTTGGTTTGTGCTGTCCAAACAAACGCTCTTTTGGAACCTATCTAATCTCTGGTACCTTCTGCTAGTAATGAAAGCTCACAGTGTACTACCGATATTCTAAAACAAAAAAAAAACCCAACTGACAATCTCAATATGTAAACAAAAAGAATGAACACTTTTTTTGCAGTTATGCTCAGTTTGATAGTAGCAGAACATGTTAGGTCCTACTTAATTAAAAAGCCATTAAAAAACAATGCTTTGAGACTGGTGCATTTAATGCAATCAATAACAATAAGATAGTTTGCAAACAATACAGTTAAGATGGAAGAAAAATTCACCTTCTAGTAACTGTTCCCTCTCATCATAGGTAGTCTATAACCCACTCAGCTGTAAAAGACACTGTATTAGCATAAAGCTGAGATACTATTTTTTTCTATGGCAATTACTCCAGTCTAAGTTTTTCCTGATGCATTCTCTGGAATGACCAGAGGGGTTTTTTAGATCATTTTAACCCTTTATCAAGTATCTTCTAAAGTGTTATAAAATCTCCAAAAACGTGTAGTTGTTTGATGTACTACTGCCTCAACTCTGCTCATGACTGCCCAGCTGCTGCAGTTCACCACTTCCACAAGAAAAGAAGGGTTAGAATCAGATACATGAACTTTCATGCTGGTTGTTATACCTAAAATTTCCAATCCAGTCAGCAAACTGGGTGGTGTTTATCTTCATATGAAAGTAACAAGTGAAAAATACAGCCCTATTAAGACAGCGCATCAGGAAGGTCACTAAGTTTTCTTACTGTGTTACTTCCTTCTATAAATTACACTGTGAATTAGAGAGAAAGATTAATCTACATGGAAGCAGAAATACAATTATTTGCACAACTCAATTAGTCACAGAGCAAAAAAAAAAAAAAAAAGCCACCTACTCCATATCCATAATAGTTTACAGTTAATATCAATCATAAATAAAGTGTAGGTTTCACATCAAACGTAAGAAGAACTTGAGTAGTGATTATACAAACGTGAAAAGTAAATTATGATTCAGTGTTCCCTACAGTCCTACTTTAATTTTCAATGGTATCTAGAATATAATTTACCACATTAATTTCTGATTCCAATACCCTGGATTTTGGACTTATCTGCCCAAATCTATCTGAATCTGTTCATGACATAGTTTTTTTTTTTCCTACTGTCACTGAATAGTATTAGTTTTTGCATTATAATTGTCAGCTTTTGAACGGAAACTGACCTTAACAATTGACTATAGGAATCACACATCAGGAATGTCCACAAGTTCACACTGATATTCAAATGCCTCTTGAATCCAAAGTTTGTTATGCCTCCCTCAGGCAACTGAGTACAGCAGATACCTCCTTTGTCGTGCAGAGACAGAAAACTGCATTACCCCTACTAAAGGAAAGGCTGATGGCTTTGTAAGCAAAAGGTTTTGTGTGAAAGAAGCTTAAGAGGATCAGCACTGCCAGCCTAGCAGTAGCTAGCTGAAATGAAACATGCAAATATCTGACTGTTTTACATTAAACACACATATATAGCAAGTTGCAGATATTATTTGGACACCAGCTACACCTTTGATAGCAGCTCCATGCCTTTCCAGGTTTAATGTCAAGCTTCTATCACCCTACACAGCCTTATAAATAATTTTTCCAAAATCAGGGAAGTACTAAGTTATGTATATTGCACTTTAAAAGAACACAGTGGTTTAGTGCCTGTTATGAGGTTTTCAGAAGGCATCAACAACAATCAAAAAACTTGACTCAAGCAAGTGAACTAATTTACGTAATGATATGTTCAAACACCAAACAATCACACAGTGTGTTGATTGACAGTAAAGTGCCAGGTGAGCACTGGCCGACCTTCTTGCACTGTTTTGCTAAGCTTCCACCTTCAGCCACTTGCTCTGCTCCTTCGTCAGAGCTGATGTTCACCTTAACAATACAGCACAAGTGTGTTGTTCCTCATCCCCTCCATGTGATGTTTGTCTCACCCTCTCAGTGTATGTCCCTTCTGCTGCCCATGCCACGGACAATGTAATCACCACCAAGTCAGACTAAAAGCCCGAGCAGGAACGTCTCCAACTGGCATTTTGAGATCAGCCCAGCCCAAGCTTGCTTGCCCACATACCGTGAATAACTTCCATCCACCTAGTGCAGCATGTGAAAAGCTTTCTGTCACTGGGCTGTAACACTTCGCTGCTGCTGTGACAGGACTCTTTGCACTCCCCAAACTGGTCTGACCAGTCCTCCTCCTCCTCTCTGATTTAGAGCTCACAATTAGTCTGACACTCTAACACATCTTCCCTGTGTCCCTGCCCCTATTCCACAGCTGAGGACACAGCTGGCTGTGTTTCCCCACAATGCAGCAACACAGACCAAAGCAAGTGGAAACGCAGCAATTCAGAACGTGGAGATGTGAGCAGCAGAGAATGAGGAACAGGAGCACAGCTCAGCCAGGCTCACTTCGCAGATTAATGGGCCCTCAGGCCACATTTTCACAAGCAAACAAAACATCTCTCTGCATATCAGAATACAGACTGTACCCTTCAAAAGCAAAACTTTGCCTTTTTCTTAAAGATATACTGTTTTCTCTCATCATAGATGTATTCTTCAAAGATGCAACACCCTCCACCTCATTACTCACGAAACTAAGTTTAAATAATCAGCACATAGGATCTCCAAGTCCTAAAGTAAAATTTAAAATGGATAAGTAGTTAAACAGCAGTCACAGGACACACAATATTAAATGTTGGTACTGGCAAGGGTTACAATCATTTATCATGCTACTTAAATTGAGACGTGCTTATCTGCTAAACTGCTGATAGCACAAGTGACTGCAATCAAAAGCAGGGAGCAGAGAGCCTGCCAATACAATGAGTGGACAACACAGTAGCTTTTTAAGACAGAAACATCTCACAGGTATGTAAGGGAATGCAAATGCTCAGGAAATGGCAATTTTTTCATTCACTTTCTTTGTTACACAATATAAGCATCCTCTATTAACAGCTAAACAAATGAAAAAAATAGGAACAAATGTGACAATCATTTTTTAGGCTCGTCAAGAAAGTATCTTATACAACATAAGTATTGATTAGCTTGGTAAAACATCAAAAATCTGGATACATGGTTCTATAAGATAAAAAAAAAAGAAAATATTTCCTGTAGCCACCTCCAGCAGCAGTGCAGAGAAGCTTGTGCTTTAACAATAACCCTTCACTTCAGAGTCCATTCACCGGCACAAAGAAAAGCAGTCTCTGCAACAGTCAATCCTTCCCTTTCCTCTGCTGAAAAGCACATACACTCCTACTTTTTAGGAAAGCTGTTGGCACCCTCACCCTTGTCTGCTCATCCACTGTACCGGTTGAAAATCCTTACCCCCCACCCCCCCGCTTCCAGTCCTGCTAATTCCCAGCCACTGAAAGGTAATTCATGATGAAAGCAATTCCCTGTACGCCTTCTACTGTCTGCACAGATCTAATTATGAACACAACCTGTCCCAACTATAGCCTGCTATCCTGTGAGCACAGGCACGTGCTGAGGATCTGCTACCTTTTAATTCAATATTATGTCATTTCAAACTGCCTGTCTTTTCAATCTTCCTACTCAATGCAAACGTGATTCTTTTAAACCCCTGACTACAAAGGACTTCTCTAAGCAGATGCACTATTTACTCTAACCTTTAATTTCATAAAATAGATAGTCTGATCTAAAGCATCAACACTTAAGTTGTAAATAGGCAAGAAGGAAATTACTTTGCTTCAGTCAATTTTAAAATACATGCGAGAGGACATCTAAAGGAACATAACAAATTATAACTATAGGAAGCATTTGCTGAGAATTCGCTAACAATGAAGTGTGTGCCTTGTCACCTAGTAACTATCACAATGGGGCTCTTTGAGGACAAAGAGATTAAAGAATGACAGAAGTGTGTGTGTGCCTGGGGTGGTTCTGTAAGCAAACAGATTGACGGTCATGGTCTTGAGAAATAGAAATTACTGCTTTAAAAGAGAAAAAATAGATGTATGCTACAAAGCTTAAAAGTACTGCAGAGAGAGGGGCACAAAAGAGAAGGAGGGACTAAGGCTTCATGGGTGTGTGCATACACAAAACCTTGTTCAACCCAGGGTTGAAAACAAAGTGAAGAGCATTGAGGTAAGTGACTCTGAGGCACAAAACCTTCTGAAAGGGGAGTAATAGGAAGTTAATACAGTAAATGCAGTTCACTGTACATGAGACACATTCAACCACGCATTACTTAATATAATGGACAGTAGCAGTCAATTATGTCAGCTCCATTCAACAAGAAATGGGTTTGCATCATCTTTGGGTAGATGTTTTTCACTCATAGCTGTGTTCCTAAGAGAGGCCTTGTAGCAGAGTCCCTGATGAAGAGGGAATCATCTGCTCTCCAAACAAGTACACATACAATCCACAAAATCATGAAAAAACAGGTATCACATCAGGTAAGATCATATGTGCTCTTCAGCTATATATGTAAAAACCAGGTTTTATATGCTATGAAACAAGCTCATTTTTAACAAAAGTACACAGTAAATTTACAAAGCTTTCCCCTTTCCATTTCAGTTCTATCACACCAGAGTACTCAAACTTCCTTTAAATAATAAAGTCTCAAAATTACTCAAAGCTGCAACACGGATAAGATGCATTTCAGAGAGCATGTGGGGGACAAGGGAAGGAGAGATGAAGTGATCCATGGCTTAAGGGCAGATGACTCCAAGAGTCAGCAGGGTCCTAAGTACTATGTGGCCAGGCAGGCAGCTCAGTGACAGAAAAAAATCTGGTGACACTGACACAAGAAGCCCATGTTCACAGAAGTCCTTACCACTCTTACATGGACGTCAGCTCTGCACTCGCAGAGTATCTTTGTCACTGCAGTGTGCGCTGTAAACTTGCTAAGGCAACACTGCACACCTCCAAACAAAGTCCACATGTTTACAGGAAAAACCTACCTAGATAATAAGGCCCTTGAAATTGCTGCAGAGCAATTCTCCTTATGTTGTAATTTGCTATCCTTACTTCCTCGTTCTTTCTCAAGAACCGGATCAATAACTCACAAAATTGCTGCTGTTACTCTTCATTTTGCTCTGTAAGATGGCACATTCTCAGGACAAGTTCCACTGTAAATTCATCATAAAAGTCTAAGCAAACACCCTTAGGCAGTAGTTTCTTCAAATGCTTTGCAATACTCACTAACCTTCCACATTGGTTCTGGTTTCTGAACTATGCAGTTCAGCTTTACTATGCAGTGTCAATAACCAGAAGGGATAATGCTTGTCCTTTGGAGAGTTTCTTATGAAGAGACCTATAAAAGGGGTTTATTCTTAACATCCTCAACATGCTCACTGAAAGCAAATCATTACTTCTTTTCCCTACTACCAGACCAAAAGACTTGAGCAGCACTACACAAAACTCAAAATAATGAGCTGTCTATTCCAGGTGCTGTGTTACTGTTCTCTGTACCACATTCCTAATTACGTTACAAACACCTCTTCTCTTCTGCATCCTTCTCCCCAATTCAACCAAAAAAATGCTTCTTCGATATATGGGTTTACAGAGATTTTTTTTGCTAGCAGATCCCAATGTTGTGGGAACAAAAGAGGTAAAACAGCCTCAGTTTTGATACTGGAGGTGCCAGAAGCAGACATTTATGAATCACCACAGTTCTGGCAAAACTGAATTTAGGAAAGTGGGCATACAGCTTGCCTTCATATCTAGAGAGCTGTGGGTTTTATCTCTGCATAGCCCAGTGTTAGATGAACAGAAAATTCTACACCCCAGTTAAACCAGTTATAAATGTAATGCTTTCTCGATGACTGCCCTGTTTGTTCACCTCCAGTTCTTCAGATAGCAAAGTAGAGCACTGAAGCACCTGAAGCTGGAGCTGGTCTAAACAGATACCAGTAACTGTTTATTTCATTACTCTGGCTTTCCAACAGCTCTCCAATCATCAAGAGGCCGGTTCATTGATATGTTACATCTGAAAACAGAAATACTTTTAACTCAGTTGCATAACCTTTCAAAGCTGATATAATAATAATAATAATAATAATAGCCAATACACAAACACCGAAAGGCTACTTAAAAAGTCCAAACTAACAGCTAAACCTAGAACTGGGAAGTCTGGAAGACAGACTTTTTTTTTAATGAAAAGCATTATCATCATAAAATTATAACTGGCAAAAAAACCAGTCTTCTTTTCTCTATCACCCAATAGCAGACTAAAATGCAGTTGTGAATTTCCAAGAGGACCTTAGATGCATTTTACATTATTTTGAAGATTCCCACTTATAAGATTTATTTTTACATGCAGCCCATTGCATTTAAGCAGAATCCCAACTCAGAAGCTTCTCTATGTAAAGAGCTACTACTGCTCATGAAGCACAAACACATAACTTTAACAAAACCACATTTATCATTTTACTGCAATAATGTGTTGCCTCTTTCCCCAATAATTGCAGTATATACTAATGGACAATTTTTTTAATACTGCCTTCCATTTCCACTCATGCATCTATGAAGTGAAGTGACATATAACTGAAATTTCAGTGGCCATAAGAGTGTTTGTGATGGAGCTCAGATGCTCATCAGAAGACCCCAACAAAAGCAAAAACTGCACATCAGCAGCATTTGAACAGTTTGGTTACAAATCCACTTTCCTCTTGAAAGTTCCTGAGCAACAAAAAGACAGAGTACAAATGATTTAGCCAGTTTTCAACTGCAAATTTGAGTTAAACATGAGATGCAATACACCCGGTGTAACACAGGAGATGGACTTCATTTCAAAGAGTTAATTAGTATTTATTGGCTGAAGAACACTGAAGAGAATAATAATGATTTTTAGAGTTTTCTTGACAAGGCACACACATATGAAGGTATCAGCAATCAAAGTAAGACTTTAGGATGTTACATGTAAAAAAGCCTCACAAATGCCACAGCATTTGTTATAATGACCATAACTTGTCTGAACAGTTTGTTCCACAATGGACTGTTCCTCCCGTTTAGATATCATGCTACAATATATTCTATTAGAAACAATCTCAGATGAATCACTACAGAATAATAAAGTACTATTTTCTTTAAACACATTATCCTAAGACAGAGACATTAAAGTAACCATTAACCACCAGACAACTGTTAGAATCAGCTGCCACTTCAATCTAGGTTTAATTCCAATCTAAAACGTTCAGATAAGAAATGAAGCTGTAGGATAGCTTACATGCTACCATATATATAACAACAACCCAACAAATCTGCTAAAGAATAATTCTGAGCTACAAAAACGTTTCTATCTTCTTATAGTGGGGTTGTTCCATTGTAAAACCCAAAGTGCCTCTCTTCAAAAGCTTTTCACATCTTTACTAGACAAGAATCATTATTCAAGCTTTTCCAAGTCAGTGCCAACCTGTCATTGCACCAAAACTCTTGCTAAGAATTTTCCATGACAGTAAGACTAAAAATAAAATTGAAGAGATTTTTTCAGTTTGTTTATCTTACTGTAATCCTGATAATACTTTCACCTAAACTAATCTGAACAGACTTAACACACCTTTCTACTTCACTTGTTGGGTAAGGTTTTTGGTTTCTTTTTCTGAAGCTACTTTTTCCTTAACCACTGTCTGCTGCTCAATACACTGCAAAACAAACTACACTGGCAAAACAAACTTTACTGTTGTTCCCAAATAATACCCAACTTACCTGTATTTTGCACAGTATCTTTCACAAAAGCTCTGTCAAAAATTACTTTCCCAGACTAAGCATTATGTCACCAGGCAATACTGAAGAAGAGAAAAACTGAAATCCTAGAGATAATTCTATTTGCAACTGAAGTTTATAACCAAAAAAAAAAAAAAAGAGAATTTAACTAAAAAAGTTCTATTCTACAAGACAAGATAAAAAAGGCAGCTCTACTGCACTGCAGCTCTGCAGAGGGACAAACCAAAGGTTTCAACTTAATCAAAAGGGTCTGGAATGGAAAGGTCCAGGAAACTAGATATTTTACATCATCATGTGAGATGAATTTTAAAAAAATCCTTCTGGCTTCAGGCTCTAACATTTGGTTACAACTTCACATGTAATGTTAATCAGAGCAGCAACCCACTCAAGTTTAGAAGGAACAATAGAAGGAGATGAACTGGACCAAAAAGCATCATACCACTTGAAAAAAGGACAGAATTCTTAAGCTCTAAGAAGAGACGCAGTTGATCACCACTGCTTGTATTTCATACAAAACAAAGGGTGACTATGAGCTCTTCTGTATTCTCTCTCTTCCTGTATTCCTCTATTCAGAGAGAGCATACACAGGAAAAAAAGAAACACACCTGAGTCCCACCTACATTAGCTCTCCCAATAATAATTCACTTTTGTCCAAGATCAAATAGACGATACTGTTCTAATTCAGACTGAAGATTACTGGGGTACTGCTGAGAAGGAAGATGAAATGTAACATGGTTCCAGCCACACAGAAACACTCAAGTACAGACAGCACAGCTGTGACTCGCAGTACAAGTGGAAAAGCTGGCTGTGCACTGGGACATCAAGTCCTCCAGCCCAGGCATAACTTGACACAGCTCCTGACTCAGCTCACACAAAGACTTGCTTTGATGCACATGCTTGAAGGGAAGGGAGTAGAGCAGTGTATGTACACAGTGGGTACTCTAAGGATTTCCTTGCTTTTCAGTTTAATACTTAATCTCAATTATAATTCTCAATTTCTTAATCTGACATTGTTAAGCACTTACTGCATAGCCTCAGGCCAGCACCAAAGTGCAAAGCTCAGCACTTCTATCTATCCTTTGAACGTGGGACAAGTACTTTAGAAGACAAGGTTTACTCAAACTTTATCCTTGCTTACGTCACAAGTTCAGTAGTTGAACAATAGCATATAATTCCTTCAGGGCACTGCCAGGTTTTCCACCAACCTCGTGCATGTGTTAATAATATGGTCATATTAACTCCACGTCTGGAGTCAAGTAACAGCACCACTCCAAAATAAAGTCCATCCATTAGGGTTTAACAAGTGAGGCTGGATCTGTTCCCATCACAAGTCACGAGGTACACCTTGAGAGTTATTTTTTGTCATACTAGTCCTAAGGTTGAAAGTTCATCTATACCGGGAGAAAACAACATTCTAGCAACAGCATCCTTTTACTGCCAACTTCATAAGACTTGGATACTTAAGGGTTTACATACAGACTTGCAACCTTCTGTTACTCGAGTGTCTTTAGCACAGAACTACTCTTAAGAAAATGAGTCCATACTTCAGCAACCAATGCAATGCCAGTGAAAGCACTACTCTAACCTTTCGGATTTCAGCATCACGCTTGCAGCTTTTCTTACTACAGGGCCAGCAGCAGCCATGGCAGTCATTACTACTGCCCTGTTTGCATTCACATTCTGACACTGATAACACCACCTGTGCAAAGAACAATGTCATAAGGGAGGAGAAGAAATCAAATTTATGACTGAGCACACATTCTACGACAGATCTTCTATACCTATAACAGAACCATAACTCTTGTTCACACTACAGAAGTTGGAGCCCTGGCAGACCTTCTCACAAACCTGTAGTGTCATGGCATTGGTAGGATACAGATCTTAGCATATTTGGCACTGGAGATGACAACACGTTTGCTTTAAATGGCTCTTTTCACATGTTGTTTCCAGAACATGCAAAAGGTTTGTAAAATTCCAGCCATGGCATTACCGTCTGCAGGATCACTGTGTGTGGGAAAACACCACTCAGGGGGACAGTAAAGCTCTACTCTGTTCAAACCTGACTTTCCTAAAGAGTTTCTCCATTAACCCTGGAAACAAACAAGTAAAAAACTTCAGTCCTTTAAGGATATGAACGAGTCAACTGTAAGTCTACAGAAGACCAGCTTCTGTTAATTAATATGAGGTATTATTATACACAGTATTATTACAATAAAAAATCAACCAGTATTCCATGTACTTCTTGAAATCAGGGTCATGATTTTCTCCCCTATTATGACACTAATTTGTTTCTGATGATTTTTTTTTTCACCCTCAATCTGATCCAGCAGGGTCTTGGTCTATGACCTGAAGATAAGAATTATCCATAAGGCTTTCCAATATTGTTCTCAGCAACAGGAAAATCAGTTCAGAAAAACCCAGCACAGAACTAAGTACAGGACATTGCCTCCTGCCACACACAAATTAACAAAACTTGCAGACTACTGATTTAACACGCCTAATAACACTATAAAAATCCAAACCAACACTTGCCTTTCTATTTTTCATAGCTCTTTAAAAAGCCAGCTTCAGGAAATCCAATATTAGCCTTGGGTAGTGTTAAGCAACACAGCTGCTAACTATGACCTAAAAAAACACTCTCTGTATTTGGTTCTTCAGTCCTTTTCTCAACACTTTGAAACACTGAACCTCACGACATGAACAAACATCTGTCAACAACCCCAAATTAAGTCTTATAAAATGATAGAATAATACTGTTTTAAAGCCAAGACACGACTGTATGATCGAAGATTTTCAGAAAAAGAAGGACTCAAAGGCAACACAGAACGAGGTTTGGGGTGGGTTTTTTTCATAAAATGTCATTTCAAATGTCATCTTATGGCCTTTTGAAACATCTTCACTTTCAGTTTCTCATATCTCTAGAGCTTAACCATCTCCTCCCTAAAGTCAATGGCAACACAAGCATTCATAGCATTACATTTCCTTGTGGATAGAGAAAAGCAGCTGCGGCTCATGCTGTTACAAGGATTTCCTTATACAACAAAACGTACTGAGACACTGGACACACGTGAGGTTTTACTGTATTCTGCTTGCAACACTTTGACTTCTGAAAAGCAGTTTTACAGGAAGGTAAAGCAAACCAACACCAAAGCTGGAATGCCATACTTCTAATCTTACACACAGGTTTCAATTCCGCAAGAAATCCCCTCCTGGTCTGCTCAGTCTCGCTGGCAGTATACGCATATCACACTCACCTGTGCGGACTATTTTCCAGGATAAGAGCCAAAATCCGCAAGCCTACATCATAATCACCTCGCTAAAGTCCTTCCTCCAAACCTAGAAGGGCAAGCAGCTTTTGCAAATACCATCCGCAAAAGCCAGGACACGCACTGTACCGCAGCCGGCTCTAAAAAAATAACCTTCATACTGGCGTAACACTTACTGAGGTTTGTTATCGAATTATTTAACCATACAGCGAAATCAACACGCAGCCAAACGAGACAGGCCAACCTAATTAACACCGCGGAGGAGAAAGCTGTCAAGAAACAAAGAGACTGCGAGCCAGCACCGGAGCCAGAGCTGCCCGGCCGGAGGTCCTGCCTGAGAAAGGGGCTGCCAAGGCAGGACTGCACCCCCAGCCCAGCCCTCCTGTCACCGCGCTCTCACCTCCCTGTGCCTCACCCACGGACCTGTGACCAGCCCAGTGTCCCAACCCGCACGGGGAGATGCCCCGCCGCGGCCACCCCAAGGAAGTCTGTCCGTCTGCCTGTCTGTCTCCTCCCCTCGCCCCTGCGGCCACGTCCCCCCGGGGTTTACCGTCCGCTGACAGCGGTCCCTCCGCGACCCCGCCGGGCAGCGCCGGCCGGTCCCGTCCCGTCCCGTCCCATCCCATCCCATCCCGTCCCGTCCCCCGAGCCCCGGCGCCTTCGGCCGCGGGTGCCCCGCGCCGCCCCCTCGGGGAGCCCGGCAGCGCCCGCAGGGGCTGGGGGGCGCCGGCACCGAGTACCCCCCACACACACACATCCACACCCCCGCCCGCCTCTCCCCCGGCGCGGCCCCTCACCCGCTCGCTACGCGGCCGGCAGGGCGGGCAGGAGCCCGGCCATGGCGGCGCACGGTGCTGGCCCCGCCGCTCCCCGCCGGCCGGCCCGGCCCGGCGCGCTGACACATCAACAAAGATGGCGGCGG
>JAWWES010000169.1:28424825-28451649 GCA_035583135.1 Lophotriccus pileatus
GGCGGGGGGGGGGGCCGGCCCGGCCGCGGGGGCGGTGCCGGGGGGAGCCGGAGGGGCCCCGGGGCGGGACCGGCCGGGCCGCACCGCGGGGTGCTGGGTCAGCGGCTGCGGTCCGCTGAGGGATTCGGGGGCACGGAGCGAGCCGTTCGCTGACCGTGATAACAGCTCCAAGCGCCTGGTCCTGTGGGATGTAGGAGATGGTCTTAAGCTGCGCCACGGGAGGCTCAGGTGGGACATCAAGAAGAATTTTTTCACAGGAAGGGGGATTAGACATTGGAATGGGCCGCGCAGGGAGGCGGTGGAGTCACCGTTCTCTGGAGGTGCTCAAGGAAAGGCTGGACGTGGCACTTGGTACCATGGTCTGGTTGACCTGGTGGTTCGGTCACAGGTCGGACTCGATGATCTCAGAGGTCTTTTCCAACAGAGTGTGTGATTTCACACAGCAGAGAATTTAGAGCATATGACTGAAGATTATTTCAATCTGGAGAGGTTTTTTTCCCCCCCTTATCTTATTAAACATGCGAGCTTTCTGGGCAAGGGATCTCGTGTCAGGCATTCCATAGCGCTGCCCAAGACCCAGAGCCCTGAGGAGCCGCCGTCCAGGAGGGACTCTTCACCTCAAGAGATTACAGAGAGATGGTCACAAAGATGCCTCTCCTTTTTGCAATGTAATAGTAAAGCATAAGTAATGACTAAGAGAATCTCTTCACCCTTAAGTAAACAGCATCTCCAGCATCTCATTCTCGAGAACCAATCCCTACACATGACATCAAAACTCCCTGCACCCACATAACACCTAAGAGTCAGTCCAGTGATGTTAATAAACGGAGTCCAGCTTCACTTAACACCTGCTAGGACTTCGTTCCTTATTCTGATTGGATTAAAAAAAAAAAAAAAAAGTGAAAAATTTGGTAGGCATCAAAAACTACAATTCAGAGATGGGAGCAGCAATTTTTCAGTGGCACACAAAGCTTTTCGGAATCCAGAGCAAGGCATAAATGTTGTTTTATTTAATACAAAATAAATTGAAAAAAAAAACACTTTAGCAGCCAAGCTGTTAAGTGAAAGCAGTTGTATTTACTATAGCAGCTCAGCTAAAACAAGCACTGGCATCTCTCCTGCACTAAGTTCTTAAACAGAACAATAGAAAAAAGCAAGTTAAAATCATTGAATAATTCAGGTTGGAAGGAACTTCAGGAACTTATCTAGTACAATCCCCTACTCATAGCAAGACTAACTTTGATGTTAGATCAGATTGTTCCTTTATATTGGCTAATTTATTTTTATATACATAAAAAACCATGCACATACCTGCATGTATGAAATCATCACATAACAGTAATGATTTCTTCAGTTCTTACTGTGGGTGACCTTGAAAACAGAATGTGGTGCATAACTTTACTCGCAAACATTAATTAGGAGACTTATTTCAGAGCAAGTTATTTTTCTCCCTGTTCTTTCAAGGTATTTGGAATTTCAGAGCTGCAAATGCAAATTTCGGGGTCCTAGAAAATGCTCCCTTGAAACCTGTCATTTAACACCAGCCAGCAACTAAGCCTCACACAGCTGCTGGCTCATGCCCCTCCCCAGCAGGATGGGGGAGAGAACTGGAAGATTCAAACTCGTGGGTTGAGATAAAGACAGCTTAATGTGACAGAAAAGAAAATAATAATTATATTAATAATAATGATGATAAAAGAATCAGAATGTACAAAACCAGTGATGCACAATGCACTTGCTTACCATTCGCTGATCAATGCCCAGAGAGTTCCCAAATAGCAGATCCTGGTCAGCTTTTCCCTCTGTTTATGTACTGAGGATGACGCCATTCGGTGTGGAATACCCCTTTGGCTGGCTGGGGTCAGCTGTCCAAGCTGCCTCCCTCCCAGCTCCTTGTTCCCTCCAGCCTTCTTGCTGGCAGAGCATGAGAATTTGAGAAGTCCTTGACATAGTGTAAACATTACTTGGAGACAACTAAAAACATTGGTTTGTTAACAGCATTATTCTCCCCTGAAATCCAAAACACAGCTCTGTACCAGCTACTAAGAAGAAAATTAACTCTATCCCAGCCAAAAACCTTTCTACAGATCCTTAAAAAGAACAGTGGGATTTTAGAGAAAATCAATCTGCAAACTGTTCAGTCTTATCATAACTATAATTTTTATTTTGGGAAAGATAATACTCCTTCAGGTAAGTAAGCAATGTCCTAGCCATCACCTCTAAAGTCTTGAAGGAGTCAGTCATATGAAGGCATATGTCTTTAAGGGCATTATTAAGTTTAGATCATAAATGAAAGCAGGTTGCAGAGAGAACTCGTGCCCTCAGCTTTAACCTCCAAATATCATTTTAAAGGCAAATGTCTTTCCCTTGCTTTGCTCATAATATGCCATGCATTCTGCCTTATTAAAAAAAATACCAAAAAAATCAGGCGTGGAATAGGGATAAGTAAAAATTGTCCCTTTTCAGAAAGCAGTGCCATGCAAAACTCACCTGCTAATTGCCATGCAGCTCAAATCTAAGCTTAGCTTTCAGAAAGGTTTCTTTGCCTCTGCTGCTCCTGTTCTGCAGCTGAGTTGCAAAGTTCACACAGCCCTGCTGCTCTGTAACAGTCATTTCAGGGCCCAAATGCTTCTTATTTGTTCTTCTAGTTATTTAAAGGCAACTTCAGAGACATCAGCGTACTCTGGCCCCTGTCCTTCTAAGATCTATGCTTCTGCCTTGCTGAACACTTTCTCTGTAGTCTCACTGATGTTAATGGTGTGTGGTTTAGTGTGTTCCACCAGACCTGGCAGAATTTCAGATGACTTTTACCTTTTATTCTGGACATTTGTTTTTTCAGCAGGACTGAAATCAGGTTAAGAAAATAGAGCCTGGTTAGTGGAGTTCTTCTTTACAGGCAGGAGAAAAGGGGTTTTTGTACTCAGCTGGACTCCCTGTAGCTCTAGTCCCAGAACTGATGTTGATAGTTCTGACTCCTATAATACCTGTGCTTAGGCCACATTTTCATCTAAAGAGTATCATCCCCAGGAGGCAGCCACAGATACTTAGGAAATGATAATGACAGGTCACACAGACAGTCCTTCCCCAAACTGCTTGCATTCATATTAAATAAGAATGAATTACTGTACCTCTTAATTAGCCAGTCATAGCTGTCATTTGGCATGTACAAATGGTGAGGAAAATAATTCCTGAGTGAGAGAGCTAACCATCTGAAAGACAGACAGTCCTACACAAAGACTTGACTTCTGCTGCAGACAAGCTCTGCATTGCAGAGGCAGAAGCTGAATTTGGCCCACATATCCAAAGCACTGTAGTTCTGACTTTTGGCTCATGCTTTGTTATGTAAGAAAACGAAAAGTAAGTGTTCATGTAATTGTTCAATGTCCAGTTGATATTTGTTAATTATACAGAGCATTTTTATAGCTTTGCCTGCTGAAAGGGCTTATAAATCTATGTTTTCTTCTTCAGCTGAAAAAGTGTTTGCAACTCCACTTTAAGGGAAAACAATGAGGTGGCTGAAACAGCAGATGAAGGGCCATGTCTGGCACTGCCAAGGAGGAGCTGGGAGCACAGTCCAGATTGTTCCACTCCCATCTTCTGTATCTGTCAGACTGCTGGTCTGTTGTAATGTAATTACTGATGGCTGACTTGATTCCTACATTTCACATCATGGCAAGGTTACATGAAGAGTTATTATTTTCTTCATTAAGAATCGCTTTCATTGTCTAACCATTTTATTTTGAGCAAGCACAGTTTGCCAGGGGTCGTCAGGGAGCACCATCCACAAAGCCCCAGGAACCCCATCTTCCCTCCCTGTGTCAGGTAAGGACAGCACCTCTGCTGAAGCTGCTTGCCACCACTGTCGTGTCTGATCTATGCATGCTAAATCCTAAGTGTGACTGTGTTCACTCAAGTGCTCTAAGTTATAACTGGAAAAAACTATTTTCATTATGTGTTGGGTGGGCTGTCCTTTGTTCAGCTTGTAGCCCAGTGTGTCCCAGCTAGTTCCCAGGCACTTAGATCCTAGAGCTAATGACACACTGGCACAGTTATTACAGAACCTACATGTAGGATAGCCCGAAGCTCTTGCTAACAGGCAAGCTGCACTAGCCTCCTGCAGCTCCTGTGGTGTCGCTCCTGATCAGCCTCCATCCTAACAGCACTGTGCTCAGTTACCTCTGACACTCATTTCACTTTGGAAGGGAGAGCTGCCCTGCAGGAAGACATGGATAGGCTGGAAGAATGGGCTAACAAGAACCTTATAAAATTCAACAAGGTCAAGTGTAAGGTCTTGCACCTGGGACAACATAAACCAGGATGCTGCTGTGGCAAAGAAAGCCAACAGGATGCTGGGCTGCATCAACAAGGGCATCACCAGCACAGACTGAGAAGCATTTGTCCCACTCAGTGTTTGCCAAGCTACACATGGAATACTGTGTTCAGTTTTGGCTCCTGCTGTACAAAAGACTGGTGGACAGGCTGGAGAGGGGAAAAAGAAGGGCCACAAATGTGATCAAAGGTCTGAGAAGCTTGCTATAGGAGGACCAGCTGAGAGAAGTGGTTTGTTCTGCCATCAGAAAAGAAGGATCAGGGGAGACCTTATCCATGTTCCAGTATTTAAAGGGTGACTACAAAGAAGATGGAGACTCAAGGAGTCCCATGGAAAACACAAAGGGTAATGGATACAAGTCACTTATGGGGAGATTCCAATTAGATACAAGAGTAAAATGTTTCACAATAATCAGCCACTGGAATAATCTCCCCAGGAAAGCGGTAGATTCCCCAGTGCTGGACAATTTTAAGATTCAGCTGGGCCATCTTGTCTAGTGTGTGCTTTTGCCACTAGATGACCAGATGATCCTTGTATTCTGGTATTCTCAGTATACCTGACCTGGAATTCTATGGTTCTATTATTTTTTTCCATTGCTGCAGCCAGACCTGTTACTTTTTCTTTTTGGAATGAATTTTACTGCTGGCATTTCCTGCCCTTTCTTGTTGCACTATCCTGAGGCATGGAAAGTTCCATGATGACTGGCACTTCAAAAACAAACCATTTGCCTTAACTGCAAGAAAACTTTGTGCTTATTCACATGATGATGAAGTTCTGTCTCCAGTGGGATTCTTGATTTGCCTTTTCATTGTAATCTGTCAATATACTTCCAGAGCAGTCTATAGTGTTAATTAGTGTAATTTCAAAAGACTGTTGTGACTGGCAGCATTGTTTCATTCAGCAGGCCTTGGGGACTGAAATGACCCGCCAGATAAATGTACTAGAAACATGGATGTTTTAAGCCACAGTGCAAGTCATAATTTTTTATTTTTTTTTAAGAGAGATAAGGGGAGAGAGAGAGAGGTCTGAATGAGAGAGTTCTTCTCAGGCATGAGGATTGCTGGGCTAACCTTAGGGACAGAAGAACAAGGTGCAGGGAGGTAATGAAGGCTGTATGATAACGATTGCCCCATCTCCCCACAAGCTCCCATGTGCAACTGCGCCTTCTCTGATAAGCAATGCTGGGCAATTTGGCAGATGGATTTCCTGAAATCCCATATAATCCCACCTAATTTCATCTCTTGCTTTCAGAGCAGCCTCTGATACAGTCAGCTTCTCCTCAGGTTGCAGCTGGTGGTTCATTGGAGCCCAGAAGAGTCTTTCCTCTGACTTTGGTAGGTGGTATCTAAGCCACCTAGAGAAAACCTAGCAGCCCTTAGATGTTGCTTAGCAGGGAACAATGGTTTGGCAGATAGGATTCTAGACTTAAACACAGAAGATTTAGACTGAAATGCTGTCATAGCCAGACTCCAAATGTCTTTAAGGCAAAACAGCTGTGGCTCAGTTACTTCTCTGTGAACAGAGATAATTATTCTCTGCTGTACAGAACATATAAGAACAAAATCCATCACTGATTTTATAGACTTTAATAATAAGTACAACAATGTAGGCACTAAAATAGACCAGACTAATTTATTTTTGTTGAAGGTTTAATTGCACAGCACTGGGAACACCTGAGATCATATCTGAGAAGTAGCATAACTGCAGGAGTCTTGAGGATGAAGTATGTTTTCCCGTGTAGACAGAGACATGAGAGTGGGAAACAAAAGTTAAAAGAAGGGGAAAACACCTTTTATAGAAAAGAAAGAGGAGAAACGACAAATGAAAGTGAGGTTGGAAACAGGAGATGAAGTGATGTATTTTCTTGGCTGCAGGGCACAATGCAAATATTTTAACATACAAATGCATCCATTTTACATATCAAATTTCATCCTTCTGCGTAGATCTCACAGCCACTTTCTGAATTTGTATGAAATAAGGCTGCCTAACTGATGTCATGAGAGAATTTTCATTTTATTGGACAAAATACAGCAAGCAATTGTACACATTGTCTGCTGCTGGACTGTGGACACCTGGCCCAAGACGTGGGTGTGCTGCTGGGAAGCACTGAAAGGCCAAGTCAGGAGACCAAGGCTGCTCAGGCACAGAGTAGTGAGTATAACATGAAGGCTCTTCTGAAATTAACAGCTAAGGAAAGTGCTGCTGCTCCCTGTAGCTAGTATTTTGTAACTCTTAATTATTCTTTCATCTTTTTGCATCATAAGAGCTCACAGGGCTGGAGCATCTCTGCTGTGAAGACAGGCTGAGAGAATCGGAGTGTTCAAGCTTGGCGAAGAGAAGGCTCTGGAAAGACCTTGTACCTAAAGGTACCTAAAAGGACAAGAGATCTTTTTACAAGGGCATGTAGTGATAGGACAAGGAGAAAAGGCTTCAAACTGTCAGAGGGCAGATTTACATTAGATATTAGTAAGAAATTGTTTCCTGTGAGTGTGGTGAGGCACTGGCCCAGGTTGCCCAGAGAAGTTGTGGATGGCCTGTTGTCACTGAAATTTGAGAATAAAACTCCTTACATCAATGCACTATTAAGAAGCAGGCATTAGTCTATTACAGCACAGATGTACAGGGGATAACTCAACCTAAGGCACATACCTGGCTCAAGACGGTACATATTTATTAGCCAGGGATATACATATTCATCAAAATATGCATTTCTGAACAATTTGTTACTTTAGGAGGCCATAGAGCCCCAAAACTGGACTGGGAAGACTTGACTTGTTACCCAGCTCTCACCCTTCATGACATTTCATTATTCACATTTCATCATTCACCTAATGACATTTCATTAACTGCCACCTTGTCATAATTTGCAACACCATCCCTGAGGGTGTTTAAGGCCAGGCTGGATAAGAAACCTGGTCTAGTGGAAGCTGTCCCTGCCCATGCTAGGGGAATTGGAACTAGATGATTTTTAAGGTCTTTTCCAACACGCATCATTCTGTGATACTACAGTATTTCACTGTCCCTCAGCGAATTTTGCTGAAGACAGAGTGAGAAAATCATTGGACCTTTGAGTAATAAAATAACAGCCATCGCTTGCCACACACTGAGTGTAATACAATTTATGGCTAATGTATTTTTGGCCAGGGCTGACAACCACACCACAGTCCCTGTGAAAACCACACAGGCACAGCTACCAGGTCCTGGGACAGGGGACACTGACAAGGAGGCACCAGTTGTGGTGGCCAAATGAGGGGTCTGACCCAGCACTCTGCTGCAGCAGAATCGCAGAATCAACCAGGTTGGAAAAGACCCCTGAGATGATCAAGTCCAGTCCATGACCCACCACTACCTTGTCTATAGGCAATGGCACCAAGTACCATGTCCCATCTCTTCTTAAACATCTCCAGGGCCTGTGACACCACCACTCCCTGGACAGCCCATTCCAATGTCTGATCACTCTCTCTGTGAAGAACTTCTTTCTAATGTCTGACCTAAACCTCCCCTGGCATAGCTTAAGACTGTGCCCTCTTGTCCTACTGCCGGTTGTCTGGGAGAAGAGACCGACCCCCACCTGGCTACAGCCTCCTGTCAGGGAGGGGTAGAGAATGATAAGGTCACCCCTGAGCCTCCTTTTCTCCGGGCTGAACAGCCCCAGCTTCCCCAGCTACTCCTTACAGGACTTGTGCTCCAGTCCCTTCACCAGCCTCCCTCCCCAGTGCCCTTCTCTGGACCTGCTCCAGCACCTCAGTGTCCTTCCTGAACTGAGGAGCGCCAGAACTGGACACAGCACTCGAGGTGCGGCCTCACCAGCGCCGCGTGAAAGGGGGTGAATCCCTCCCGCGGCGCTCTCCTCCACGCCGCTCCTAACAGGGGCCCGCTATATGCCCGGGGGCGGCCCCCCGGGTGCCGCTCCATGCCCGTGGGCGGCCCCCCGTGTGCCGCTATATGCCCGCCGCCCTCCTCAGGCCGCCCCTCCCGGGCTCAGATGGCGCCACCGCCCGCTCCGAGCGCCCGTGTCGAGCTCCGCCCTGCGGGAGCGCGGGCCCGGCTGGGCGGGACGGCGGGACCGGAGCGCCTGGAGCGGGAGCGCCGGGGACCGTCCCTGCGCTCCGGGGGCTGGTGCTCCCTCTCCGGCCGCCGTCAGCCCTCGAGTGAGCCGCCGGGCCGCCCTCGCACGTGGGACAGCTCGGGCGGCGGCGAGGCGGGCCGAGGTGAGCGCTGCGCTGAGGAGGAAAGCGAGCCGGAGGCAGTCAGAGGTGAGTGCTGCCCTGAGGGGGGAAAGGGGTCGGGGGTAGCTGAGGGTGAGCCTTGATGGGGAGAAGAGGGCTGGGGCGGCCCGGGGGTTAGTGCTGCCCTGAGCGGGGAGAGGGGCCGGGCCGTCACGGCAGAAAAGCGCGGGCTGCGAGCTGGGCGGGAGGCCGTGCGGCCGGGGGGATCTACTTTTATTCTGAGTTAGTTAAAATAACTTAATTAAAATAGCACCTAACAGTAGTGTTCAGGTGCGAAAGTGCGTTTCTGGCTGAGTGGGTTGCAATGTCGCTTCCAAAACCGGTCTGCTTTTATCTGCAAGTTCATTTTAATTTAATTTGGCCTGTATAGTATAGCAAGACTTTTACATTAAAATAATTGAATGTTAACGTTTGAAAAGCAGGTGTGAAAAGTTCATCTCGGCAAGAGCCCGGTCCGTGGTTCCTCTCAGGCAAACCCATGTTTGTCCCAGAGCTCCAGGTCATGAGGAACCCAGGAGTTGATTTCTATTACTACAAACTTTTGTTACCCAAACTACAGTGAGGTCTCCTCCAGAGAGACACGTCTCTTGTGGATCCAGCGAGCTTCACATGCAGGTGGTGATGGCCACTCCTGGTTGTAGTGTGTTCCTCTCCTGAAGGAATTTTCATTGCTTAATCTGCAGTGTTCGTTCACGGTTGAGATCTGTAATGCAGAAAGTATTTTGCTTTTTGTTGTGCAAAGTGAAGCAATAAACGGTAGAGAATGAGCCTTCCAAAATGGATGCTTAAATATGGCTTCAGAACATGAACCAAAAATACTTTAATTCATGAGCCTGTCTGAATTAATCTTTAAATCCATGCTTTTGCAGTTACCTGGCCTACAGCCACCTTTGGTCATACTCGGATGTGAACCTTTACATGATGGCAGAATCACCTTATCTCCAACATAATGAAGTTATAGGTGCAGATTTAAGCAGCAGGGTCACAGGTGCCAACTTCCTGTTAAAAAACTTTCAGTTTTGAGTCTGAGTTTTTTCATTTTCTAACCAAAATCAGTATTCTGTAAACAAACAATGTGTGGTATTTTTTATGCAAGTGTAGAAACAGTACAGTTGAAAGTTTTAACTGCAGCAAAAGTGCAATAAGAGAGACTTTGTCTGAAGCTTAACACCTGTATCTTGACTTTGTTCTTATGTTATCGTGGATATCCTTGATTATTGATGAGCATCATCTGTGCAAGTATGGCTTATAAATACAACTAACTCCTAATTATCCAAACCTGAAATAAATAATTGGAAAAAACCCCTCAGGATAACTGGAGTACTAGGGAATTTGGCACAGATATGCACATTGGTAGTTGGATTCCTTCAGCAATGTTTCTTGCCTCATCAGAGGTACTGTCTGATCCATGTTCTCTTACTCCAGGTTGGGGAGGGGAAAAGGCTTGGGTCTGGAGAACTCATGAAATTGGATTTCATGCTAGGCAAGAGTTCAGGCCAAGTTTACAAGATTAACTCGCTTACAGGTGGCGAGAAAAATAAGCTACATAAGCTTTATGTTGACTCAGTGGAGACCTTGGGCTAATAGTCCTGCCAGACTCGAACAAGCTCCAAATGGCATGTGTAGCCCACAGCTGAAACAAATTCTTTGCGGGTAAATGAGTTGCCTGCTTATAAAAACAGAGTTCCTAGTGTATTGGTATGCAGTTTCAGCTGAGTGTCTTGTAAGAGTTGTTTGATAAACAAAAAACTCACAGGAAGGGCCACAAGGTTTATAAGGCACTCCCTAGAAAGTCAGAATCTCTTGTTTCAGAGGTTTTGTTTCTGAACACTTGCTTATGTGACAAAGCTGTGCAGAGGTATAAACATACCATAGGCCACATTTTCAACAGTAATGAGGAAACTTGTACTGGTTCAGCTACTGTAAAATTGCCTGTTCTGACTATTGCAAATTATGGAAATTTTTTTTCCTTCCTGCTGAAGAACTTTAACTGAAGCAAATTCATGGGTGGAGGACATTATGGGCATTACATTGAGTGGTAAGCACAGAACAGTTAAAACTGTTACTTTAATAATACCACTGATTGTATTACTGAAGAAATGTAGTATCAGAGTGAAAGCAAGAAGAGATTTCCAGAGTGTGTCATGCTCTTAGCATCTCCATGTGCTCAAATGTCCTGGCAGAATAGTAGTAGCAGCCCGGAGCCTTGTTTCTCCTGCAACTACTCCATAACACAGACATGCATTAGTGTTGTTAATCATATCCCTTTGCAAAAACTTCTGCTTTTAGGAAGTTCCATGGAAGACAAAACTTGCAGAGAAAACTTGACAGCTGCAGTTGATGAAGAAAATACTGTGAGTTATTTCACTTTGTAATTGCTCCAAATATTCTGAGCATTTCTGGGTAGCAGAAACGATCAGCATACGTGGCTCATTTTAGAACTCTGAAGTTTCAGATCTTTTTGTTTTCATATTTTTGTATATCAGAATATTTCTACCCTTTTTTCTAGTAAGAGTAACTTCAGGTTTTTCTTCCACAGCACTCACATTCTAATTCAATTAATGGGAAGCCAAAGAAATTGCAGTGTTTCTCTAAGAAAGCTTTTTCTGTTTGCTGTGATGACAGTCTCCTGAGTTTGTTAGTACCACCCTCTAAAAGCGGGACTTGCCATTATTGTGGTTTGTATGGTAAGTGCCAGTTGTCCTGTAATCTGTGACATACAGTGTATTTGTCAGTGAAACCAGATCAGGTTTGCTCAGAAATTTCTTAAAATGGATGTGTATTTTTGACTCTCAGACACAAGTAGAGACTACTCAGAACATAGTTGGAGTAACAGACCTGATAAACAGAAGACATCATCTCCTTATCAAAAGCGGTGGGGTTTTTCTCTTCTTAGATGCAGAAGTAATTTGGGATGTTTTAGCAGTAATGTCTGGCAGCTGTGAGTGAATACAAATACCTGTTTGTAGGTGCTTAGAATAGTAGTGGAGCTGATTTGTAAAGCAATTATCTTAACAGCTGTTGTCCTTTCCAGTATATGTTTCTCTCAGACTTCTCTTTTCTGTCTTTTTTTTCTTTAGGAACTCTCAGATGTTCAAAATGTATGCAAACATACTATTGCTCTGCAGATTGTCAGAAAAAAGATTGGCCAACACATAGGATTGTGTGTGATCCCGTTAAACAGAAGTAAGTTTGTTAAAAGTTCTGCCACGTAATCTGCAGAGAAAAACAATATCCCTCCCAAAACAACATAAATGACCATTGGAAGGCACTGTTACGGTAAAACATGTTGCTTATTCTTAGGCTAGTACTGCATTGTCTTATACCTGACAGAAAACTGAGCTCTGCTGCTTTAGAAGGGTTACTTGAAAGATATTTTTGGAGTTCTTAAGGCGTATTGTAGTGTGAGTTAAAGCAAGAGCATTAATTTTACCAGGTGAGGATGCAGTAAGGATACCAGCTTGTCTCATGACTTTGTTATTGCTGTTGTTGACATAGGAAAGGAGAAACAAGACTCTGCTCTCAGCAGTGTAAAGGGATTGCATTTCACAGTCTCTGAGGGGCACCCTTTGAGTCTGGCTGTAGTGTCAGTGAAGTTCATGGATATTTATCTTTGATGAACACAGTTGCGGTTAGAACTTGTTTCAGCCAGACCATTCTCTGGTGCTCTTTGTTTTTGACATGCTGGATTGGATGCTCAAGAGATCACTCACTAATCTGTTTCAATTAAAGTAAGCACCATTAGTTTATGACCCAGTACAGATTGACTGGCTGGCTTTGGAACAGCTTAGGGGGGTGATCGGAGCATTTTACCTGACAATCTCTGGCAAGGAGTGATGATTGCAGTTCAGTGAATCTGCAGTCAGGTGTACACAAGGGAGATTTTTTGGGGGGGGACAAGTTTTGCTGCAGTGACTGAATGTGGGGGGAAACATGGGGACAGTCTGGGGTATGTTATTTGAGTATACCTTTTGTATTCTACTGAAATAGCAACTTCTTTTTTTTTCAATTTTATAGTTCTTGAGGTTGGCTTGGGATTAAGGTGTTAGCAGAACTCTACAACAGTGTAAGATTTCTCAATTTTAATCAAAATTAATTTATCAGGGAAAAAGAAAACACACCAGGTGCTGCTTAATAGGGAACTAGCATATTTGTTATTCTGCATTTTCTTGGATGAAGAATAATGGTTGACAAAAAACACATATTATGAACACAGCCTTTTATTTCTATTTGCAAGTAGACTGTATTATTAATGCTACTTGTCAGTCTTCGGGTTCTTCAGAATTAACATTTTTTCTTTGATTACAGTGCAAGTAACAACAAAACCAAGCATGGAGTTTATCTTAAGGTATGAAATACAGTTTTGACTATGTCTTGAACGGATCTGCTGCAAGGGAGATTTAGCCTGCACAGGAAAGGAACAAGTTTCTCCTTTTAGAAATATCAGTGCCTCACATGAAAAGTCACTGAGGGAAGCATTCAGAAATGTTTCATCTAGAGCCCTTAGAGGCACTATCTGAGACAAGTCTGGTTTTGTTTGAAAAAACATTTGTAAAAATGTTAAAAATCAAGATCTGCGTGATGTTGGTAGAGGAATTATAGGAGGGAAACAGATGTAGTGTGCCCAGTTCAGAAAACTCCTGGTGCCTTCTCTTCTGTGTAGATCATGAGGTGATGCTTGGAGCCTTGACAGTTTATTAGAGAAGTAAATGTAACGTAGTACTGAACAGTAACAACTGCAAATAAGCTGTTGTTCCTCTGCTGTGCCAGGAATTAAAGATGACACAGTTCTCCTTTGCCATGTTTTGAAGCCTCTCTTGATCTTACATTGAGCCAAGCATTTCCCAGAGTCTTCCTGTGAACTCTTCTGCAGGAGTTGATTTTTCTATCTTTGTGGTTTCTTGGGATTGTATTTGTGCAAGGGAATAAATGTGCATGCCTCCAACTGGCCTCATGTTTGCACTGTACAGAGAACTCCTTTGTCATTGTACCCTTTGAAGCTACAGCTGAACAACTCCAGTTTAAACATAGCTGGTACCTGTTTTAAATAGAGAAATTCAGCTCCTGTGGATTCTCTTTTTACTTAATTTCCTAATTCTTTAGAAGAGAGTTAAGAAGTTAGTGGAACCGATAGCATTTCAAATCCCCACAGCAGCTTTTCCTTTTATATGCAAGGTGATATTTCTGAAGGCCTCAGTTATTTAGTTGCTTGGATAGGGGGCAAACAGTCCTCTACCCTTCTTGCTCTAATTGTAATTCTTTCCAGGCCACTGTTCAGTAACCGTAGTTGATATATTACAGGAGGAAGTGATGTTGAGTTTTGCTGTAGATGTTGTTCTTCCAGATTCTGGTAAGTACTTGGTTATGTCTGGGGAAAAAAAAAACCAGTACAATTAAGGGGTTTATGTTCACACCCCTCCCTAACACCCTTAAAGATGAGTGTTTTCATTTGTTCTCCTTTTGTCACTCTTCCAACTTCTTTTGTTTTGTTCCATATAGAGGTATTTTTAAAATGTCAGTACTCAAAATACCTTGTTAGGCTTAATAACCTTAAATCTTGGTAAGGCTACGTTTCCAGTAGAATTGCAATAAGTTCAATGTGTTCTAGACTATCCTGTTTATTTTTTAATTTGTTTTAATAGATGCATGAAAATTTGGTACCGTTTTGTTTCTTTATCTCATCCTTTTTTAACTTTTTAAAAATTAAAGTATCATTTTTTAGTTCCACCTAGGATTTTACCAGCTTTGTTATATTTCATAATTGCTCACTTAAGTATCCCAAAGAAAGTGCAATCACTGGATGTTGCTGTATCTAGTTGGAGAACTCTGTAAGCATGTTTGTATTTCTAACTTAGCAAGCCTCAGTGGATACGGACAAGCCAAGCACCAAACCTTTGAGGAATCAGAATTCAGAATTTCAGTTCAGATGGGTGGCTTTGATTGTCAAACCAGATCAATACACACAAGGTGTACCTTTTGTCATTATTTGGAGGGCTGTTGGTTTTTTTTGTATTGTTTAGGTTTTCTTCTGCCTGCAGAGCAAGAACAATACATTGCTGAGAGCACATTCATTTCATTCATCTGCAGCCCACAGAAACTTTGAAGGAGTCATGATTGATCCTCTTAGCTTGCTAAAATTCCTCATGTGCAGGAAGCTTATTCTCCATGTCGTACTCTCTGCAGTCTGTAAAAGGATGGTTCTGCTTAGTCCCATGTATATTCAACTGATTCAAGATTGTGCTGGGCATATTTCCCATTTGGTTGCTTTACACCACACTA
Organism: Lophotriccus pileatus; assembly: GCA_035583135.1. NCBI lineage: Eukaryota > Metazoa > Chordata > Aves > Passeriformes > Tyrannidae > Lophotriccus > Lophotriccus pileatus. The sequence continues at coordinate 28,439,664 of JAWWES010000169.1, forward strand.
GTGGCAAAGCAATATATAACTTGCCAGCCTTTTGGAGGGAACATCACATAAATATCACTGCATCCTTGAAATATTCCATGCATTTATCCTGTGACTTAACCTGAGTACAGGTATTTAAGTTTCTTGTGTTCATTTGAAATTAATAATATTAAAAGCTTGGAATACTGTTTTCATGGATCAGAAATAGAGTATGTAATAGCTAAGAAACTCAAGATTTCCATGTAAATCTTATTAACTCATTTCATACTCAGTGTTTTAAATATTGAGGTAAGTCATGTATCTTTGTGTCTGAAAAGCAGTAATCAGTTTTTCAGTTAACGGTAGTGACTGCGAGTAAATGTTGATTGTTACTGCTTTGCTCATTTTATTTAGTCAAACAGTCTTGGAGCTGTGAATGTGATCAGAATACTTAAGTAGTTGAGCTACTGTGAAATTACTTTTATTTTGCATTTTAAACATATTAAGTGCTGCGCAAATAAGTCAAACATGCACTTTGTGATAGGGGTACGGAGGATATAGGTCAGGCTCAGAGCAGGGCTCTGAAATAAAACTAACTGATGACTGTCTTATATGGTAAATCACTTTCTTACTTTTTATTTTAGGTGACTGCCTAAATAAGGTTCCCTTAGAAATGAATTCTCATTTAATTCCAGAAAGTGATGCCAACGGAGAAGATTCTCCAGGAGGTAAGCAAGCAAATCAAACTAAACTTGGGGAATTTTGGGTCCTCCCATGTTGCATGATATTCTAGCTTTTCAGCAGCATCCCCTCATACTTAAAAATATTGGCTGGTGAAGCTTCCTTCAGGTCACTAGTGACAGCAGCTCACCTACTTCTTAATAGTATAAAATATTTGTTTAGTGATTATTATGTGAGCATCAATTCTGTGAATTAGGTGACAGGAGCCTTCAAAGTCCAGAGTGTCAGCAAAAAGAATAAACTGTTTCAGTATGTTTATATTTTCAAAGTCATCTGGTTTTGATCAGCAACCTTTCTTCTTTTTTTATGTACAGTGTCAGAAAACCATTCAGAGGGAAGCGAGAAGAAAATACCTGAAGATGAAGACTCTCTCCACTGTGCTAATTCAGTTGCAAAGTGTGTCTCTTTAAGCATAGGAGACCAATTTTCTGGTGTGGTTTCCCACATACAAAATCCAGGCTCCTTTTTCTGTCAGCAGCTGGACAGTGCCTGTAAGTGATGTGTTGGAAACAGGATGTAGGACGCCTAGTATGGCATTTTTCTCTTTGTTAGAGAGTGGCTGGAGGGAGGTGTTGCTGGTCTTTTAGTTTGACCTCAAATAGTGATTCCCTGTAGCTTTTAGGCCGTGCTTCAGTCAGTTAAGAGCCGTGGTGCTGTAGAGGGTGTTTTTTGGCAGTGCTGGCTGTTAATGTCACATTAACACTGTTGTGTTAATTTGTGGGCAGTCTGGGCAGTGCAGAGTACACAGGTGATATGGCTTGGGTTTTAGCAATCTGAAGTCAATTTGTATCACAAATATTTAGTGTTAAATGTGTTTACTCAAATGTTCTAGGAATGTGTTTTGAGTTTGTTTACTTTGTTTATTCCTATAGTACCTTTTACAGTGGAGGGAAGTGTTTCCTTAAAGACTGGGTGTGTGGACTTAACATCTTTTTTAGGTAGTATGAGGAGAACATCTGAGTATGATATCTGAGGAAATACCTGAGTATAAGGAGGCCAGGTAATAGAGCTTTGGTGCTTCCTGACAGAGTAAAGCATAAGACTGTAAGTGACACTGTAGAGGCCAGAGTGTGAGGCTGCAGGGCCTTCAGGGGCATCTTCCACAATGCCCAGAAACAGATGCCTGGGGGATAATGAAGAGCAGAATAAGTTGGTGGGATGTGTCCCTCTCCCAGTGCTCACTGAGCCAGTGGGCTTTTTTTCAGATGAAATGGCTTTGGCAGCTGGATTTGATCTGTATCTCCTGGAGTGGATTTTTCTTGTGTACATATGCAGCTTTTTAATTCTGGGTAGTCCAATAGCGTAGTGTGTCCTTCAGCAAGAAGTGACCTGCCTCATTGTCTGCCTGTTGTTTGAAGAGCTGCCTTCCTTGTTTCTTTCTGGCACACCTTCACTGACTTGCTTTCAGTTTTCACTGGCTTCAGTTTTGTTCTTCTGTTCAGAAAGTCCATCAGTGGTTTTCCCTATCCCTTTTCTTTACTGCTGATTCCTCAGACTCGCTTGAGGGCCCTCTTCGATCTTACTGATTGAAGAGTTCTAGTCTCATCACTATTTTGCTATTATGTTAAACTTTTTAAATAATCTCCATTAGACTATAAGATGTTCTTCCAGGCTTTGAGCTTAATGTTTGTGTATTTTTGTAATAATTGCAAGACAGGCTATGCTCCAAAATTTATATATTTTAACATCAGGTCAACTTGCTGGACTTGAAGTGTCTCTTAATGAATATTGTGGCAAATTTCCCAGTAGTCCATCTTTCCATCCTGCTGTTGGAAATGTGTGCTGTGCCCAGTTCACAGGTAAAAACTGAGTGGAAATAATAATTTATGTTACTTAAAAATTACATTCTGTAATTATGTTTAGAAATGTTTCACATAGAGTTTATTTGATTTCTGTCTGGTTTTTAGCTGTGGATAATGCTTAGTAATGATTGAAGAAATGATATCTATAAAATACTTATTTAAGAATGTCCCTTCATTGTGCAAACTCCTAACACTGGATTTAAATTATTCACGATAGCTTTTTTTGAGGTCAAGAAGGATTTTGAGGCTTTTTACATTGCTAAATACTATTTCCCTGTGGCTGGAAATAAATATATACTTGAAATTTCAGACCCCACAAAAGGGGCAGAAGAAATGGGATTATATGTAATGATGCTGCTCTGATAGGCTGCTTCTCAAAATGGTTTTTAGCCGAGACCTGATAGTCTTGAATTGTACTGAGACAGATGGTTTTTTTATATTGGTCTGTCAAAAAAAAAAAATCATTCTGTTCTCAGAATTTACAAGTAAATACAATGAACATCTGTATCTTCTTTCCAGAAGACAATCTTTGGTATCGTGCTGCTGTCACAGCATACGCTTCTGAAGATACTGTTTTGGTGGACTATGTGGATTATGGTAATTCCGACTCTGTTCCGCTGACAAAACTTCGTCCTGTGATTCCAGAGTTAACGGACTTGCCAGCTCAAGCCATAAGGTGTTCCTTGGCAGGTATGAAATAAATAAGGTGTTTCAAACTACATGGGGGCAAAATAAGTGGGATTACATAGTCATCACACCTGTAGTATCTCACATGGAGGTATGGGGAAGGATGCAGGTAAGGGTAGGCATTATTTCCAGAATTCTTAACTGTGGTGGCATATCTACTAAATGTGACAAATATCTCATAATGTACCTGGTGACTTGCAGTTGTGTGTCTGGAAGACTGTTACATGAACATGACTATTAGATTTTGCATATGCTTTTGTTCTAAGCACAATCAGTAATTTACTGGATTTGTGGAATTCTTAAATCTGTTGTGGTTCTATTACTGCAGGGGAAGGTAGATTTCATTTTATATCTCAAAATTCAGAGCTGTATTAGTCCCCCTCCCCTATGGCAAATCTAGTGAAAGTTCTGGTAGGTTCCTCAGCATGGGCTTGTGGAATCTGTGAAGTTGGAAAGGGCACTGGCAGTTCCTAGTTCACCTTTCTGTCTCAAGCCAGGATCGTAGTCTGTGGTTTTGACACACTTGTTTAACTTGCCATTGGAAATTGCTTGTTTTCTTTGTTCCAATCAGTATGCAAAGACGGCCCACCTCTTTGCTTTGGTACCCTTCCTTTACAATACTTGGTATTTAATATGCTTGTCAAAGGTGAGGTTCAGCACAGCATTCTACCTTCTTAATTTGGAAGAAAACATGAAACAATGCTTTGTTTGTATGCAGAGATAGAACCAAGGCATGTGGAATGTGACCTAAAGAAACCTCTTTTCCACGGCAAATTATGGTATCTATAGTTGATAATGAGTGTTCTAACACTAAGAAAGGCCTGAAACACAATGTGGACACAGAAAAGTAATCAGATAAGGTGTTTCCTGATTAGGGTTAAGGATTACTGCTGCATAAAATATATCTTTCTGGAAGACAACTCCTTGCAATCTGTTACTATAAAAGTTCCGGTTATAACTTGCATTTTTGAAATAAATGTAATAGCATAAAGGGTAAATATTCAAGGAGGGACAAGCTTATAGTAGCAGATACGTTGTCTGAGAGGTGGTGGTTGTCCAAAACTATAGGTTGCCTTCATGAGATCCGGAGACTGACACTTAGGCATTCACATGAAGGAAACACTGAATCTGAATTTATGCTTGTCTTTGTGTAATTGGCTAGTTGAACATGATCTGTCTGTTTTTTATTAAGTCAAACTAATTGAAAGTTCAGAATCTAAATAGCTGGTTTTGGAATCTTGTAATGAGCATGAAGAGTAAGGGTGAGTTGTCTGGTGTATCTGCTGCTTTACACAGCCGTGTTGTGCCTTTCCACACATTGATGAGACTTGGACTGACCTCAGAGCCTTTCCATGCTGTGTCACTTTTTAGGTGTAAAGCCACCACTGGGAACATGGACCTCAGAGGGTACTTCTTTTATGAAAAATCTGGTGAAAGACAAAGTGTTCACAGTAAAAGTAGTGGATAAAAAGGGTTCTGCATCTGTGGTGGAGCTTGTGGACGCATCAGTTACTCCGGAGATAAACATATCGAGCCTTCTCATAGAGGAAGGCTGTGCAGCTGAGGAGTCAAGGGTGGCCTTACCAGCAGTCAAAATGAGTGATGCTAAGCAAGAAAACAGTGAGTATGAGCATGTCCTGCTGAGCTGGCATTATGTAATCTCCCACTGGAGTGGGTACAGAGAACTCAAGCTCTTTGCTGCTCAGAGCTTTCCAGTCTGGCTCATGAAGTGGAGCCTTCACAGCTCCAAGGTTTAGCCATGGCAACTTTGCAAAAGTTATATCGTATTTCTTTGAAATCTGGGGGAAGATTCCTAGCTTCTCTCATATGAAGCATGTTAAATCCTTCTTTTCCATCCTGTGTCTGGTAAATGTATATGTTCCCTCCTGCTCCATTGGTACTGAAAACTTGGGGGAGGAGGGGGGGAAGTGTTTTTTTTTTTGTCAGATCTGTGTTCAAATCCCTTAATTTTGGTCTTGCCCACTAGATGCTTTGTGGCCACGACACGATTATTGTTCAGAAGGCTTGGTTCAGAAGGGTAAGGAATGTTACATAAATACATTAAGCAACTGGCATGTTCCTCTTACTTGATTTTACCCTGCAAAAAAAGCTCTCACTACAAATAGTCTGTCAGACTATTTATAACAAGACTTTCAAGGATATGAATGAACATTCAAGATATATAATTTTTTTCCTGTAAAAATGTCTTTTCATTCTCTCCTTTTCTCTGTCTTTTCTAGGGGACTCAATTAGCAGGAGAACATGCAAGTGGATTAAATTAACCCTTAAGCAAACGGTCAGTGTCAGAGTGTGTACAGTGTACAATCCTGGAGAATTCTATTGTCAGATTTCAAATACCCATGGTAAGTTTATTCACCTCCTTTCTTCAAGTTTCGTTGCTTCCTGATTTGTCATTTATCATAGTTGTAATGAATTACTCTTTAAAGTGAGCTTGTTTTTTATCTGAGAATAAAAGTGGAGTGACAAAGAAATTGGATCATGGTATGTAGTGACTCCAGGTTGAAATCTGAAAGTGTTGAAGGTAAGCAGTTGAATAGAACTTAATCTAAGAATGTAGAGGAGAGTGGAAAGAGCTACCATAACTAGCCAAAGGATATCTAAATTTTTTTTTCACAGAAAGAGCGGTCAGGCATTGGAATAAGTTGCCCAGGAGGTGGTGGAGTCATTGTCTCTGGAAATGTTCAAGAGGTGTCTAAATTTGGCACTTGGGGACGTGGTTTAGGGGTGATTATGGCAGTACTGTGTTGACAGTTGGACTCAGATAATCTTGAAGCTCTTTTCCAGCCCTGGTGATTCTGTGATTCTGTAAATACATGGTCCCTGTGCCCAAACAGTATTTACCAGAGCTGTCCTCTAGTACTCTCTTCTAATGTATAAAAACTTACAAAGAGATGATAATTGTAACATGAAAATGAGTAAATGCAGCTTTTGAGACTTGAAGTCCTTGTGGATAAGCTAAAAAAAAAAAGTTTTGGTTCTCTATCAGAACTCTCTATAAGGTCTTTTTAACCTGCTAGAAAAACAACATGACAAAAGTCAGTGCTGAAGTGGAAGCTAAAGGCATTCAAACAAAAAATGTGGGGCAGATCTTACAAAGTGACAGATGTTTATTCTTTGACTTATCTAGGGTAGTATAAATTCCTCATGGCTTATAGACGTCAAATGACCAAAATCCTCCCTAGAAGTGATGTGTGTAGGGCAGGCTGAAGGTCTGTAAAAAATAAACGTGTAGGGTAAGATCCCATAACTTGTCATATGCACTGGCCAAACCGTGTAGTTTCCATGGTGCTATCTGACTGTAAAAGATACTTTAGATTTTACAGATAAGTGTGGTTTTTTTGGGTTAGTAGGAAGAATAACTGGTCATTTTATTACTGTACTGAACTAATGTGTCAGGAAATACTGGCTGTCTCACCATTTCCTGCTAATAAACCTGTGTAGTGAGTTAAATAGTTAATTTGGTGTCAACAGTGTCGTCATTTCTTCTTTTTATGAAATTCTAAAATCCACAGAACTTTCCCATGAAATGCTTTACAAGTAAGCTATACAGTGGACAGGATTGATAAAATTCAAGTCAGCTTATTTAGTTGGTCTCATCTTTTTTTTTTTTTCTAATTTTCAGAATTACTTGCTCTAAACTCACTTAACAAATCCATGTCCGAATACTGTCAGAAAACTCCACCAGATGTTTTTGAGCCTAAGAATGGAGAACCTTGCTGTGCTTTTTTCTCTGGCAAGTAACAGACTGAAATATTTTTGGTTTTACAGGGTGAAAGTAAGGAGAAAAAAAAGTAGCTGATAGTTTGCATTGTACAGAGGATAGCAAAGAATTGGATTTATTTACTGAAAAATGAAAGCTCGTAGACTTACCAAATGTGTGAAGTAATTATTAATTTATTTTTTAAATAACTTTTTTTTTTAAATTAGAAGATGGTTACTGGTACCGTGCTGTGGTGCAAAATATCACTTCAGGTGGAACTGTTCAAGTGAGCTTTGTGGACTATGGAAACGTTGAGGAAGTACCACTGGATAAAATACGGCAGATCTCACCATCATTCCTAAAACTTCCATTTCAAGCAATTAAATGCTGGCTCTCAGGTGTGTCATGGATTCTTTCTCTTACAAGTGGTCTTGCATTTAGAGACTTGCTGCTGTGGGGGAAGGAGGTGATGGCAGCAAATGCTGTGCAGAATTTTGTTCTTTTGGGGTTTGTTTTCCATTCCTTGAGCTCCTGCCAGTGCTGTGGAGTTATCTGCATGGACTTCATTTACTGATTTGCTGGTCAAAGGGAATTTGTTTAGTTCTGCTTTGTAGTGCTTACTGGCTTTTGGTTGCTGCCTTGCAACATGAGTAAATGTGCTTTTGTGCAACTTTATTTCTCAAAATTTTTGCAGGCAAAGGAGCTAATCCGTTCTAATGAAGCAAGTTGACCTTTCAGTTCTCTGAAATGGGATGTTTAATTTCATTCCTGTAGAGTTTGGCACCATATTTGTTTCTCAATCTTACACAAATTCCCTTTCCACAGCAAATCACTCAAAATTCTGCAGAGTTGTCCTTTCTTTCTAAGGTAGGCTACTTGGTTTAAAAATGAAAAATGTGGAAACAGGGAAAAGCTCAAAGTCACATTTCGTTAAAGTGTCTTTTGAAAAGGTTTTTCTAAAGGAAAATACAGGATTGAAGAAAGTCAGCGTTACTGAATGGAGATATTTTAACAGTTATTTTACTTCCTAGGTATAAAGCCTCTTAATAACAAATGGAATCAAGAAGCTACAATAAGATTTCATAGGTGCACTTCAGGGTTAGAGCTTCAAGCCACAGTAACTGCCCTGTCCAAGCATGGGGCAGGTGTAGTGCTTACGGACAACTCCACACAGTCTCCAAAAGTGATCAATGACATATTAACTTATGAAAATTTGGCTGTAAAGGAAGTTCTACAACATAAAAATAACTTTCCAAACAAGTCTGTTGACCAAAAAGGTAATTAAAGGAATGTTAATTTTTAGATTTTCAGTTTTCAAGCTTTTGACTGTGATCTTGTTGTTTCACCGTAGTTGATATCAGTGGCAAACATGCATAGTTTTTGTTATATTGTTAGTTTTTACAGTTGAACACAAGCTGCCCTGCAGGTGGCATTACAGACAAAAAGAAAAAGATAAAAAATTGTGTTTGTCTTAAATGAATGCTGTTTGACTCTTTGAGAGTTGGAGAATTAGAAATTTTCTATGACCGAAACTTCTCTTGTGTCCAAAAATCTTGATTTAGATTTGTCTTCTTGAATGGAAGATATGTAATTGTCTTTGAAATTCAAAAAGATACTATAAATATCAAATAAGGTAACAGTTACTTGTAATATGTATATGCATGGAAGATAGTGGTAACACTTAATTTTCTTACAATTTCTATTAGTAACCTCACTTGGGCACTGGAAGTCATTTGAATTGGCTGTAGGTGAAACCAGAACTGTCCTTGTGACTGAAATTGTAAGCCCAGACTTGTTCTACGCTGTACCACTTCTAAATGAAGGTAAGAAAAAGTGTTCACTGTTCCTAATACCAGTAAAAAGACACTGTTGCAACCTAGTTAATAAAATGAATGCCTATAGTGAACTGGACCATGTGGAAATGTACCTCAGAGAATAGGAAAATGTAAAATAAGCCAAAGGTGGGAGCAGGGGAGCATAAAGCTCTTCATTGTAGCCAAATGTGTTTAACTACCAAATGGGGTTTTTTTCTGTAGATCAGAAGAGAGAGTATAGGGAGCTGACTGCACTAGGAGCCTATTGCAAAACTTGTAAGAAAGAGCCCTTCCGACCAAAACTGGGTGAAGTTTGTTGTGCCCAGTTTTCAGGTAAGACAGTTGTTTGTGCTTGTATTTCCTTGACCAGGGTAAAAACACAGCTTTCATTTTTGCTTTAGAGAGAGGAAAAACACCAACTTGAAAGTGCTTACAGATCTCTTGATTCTGTTACAAAGGATAGTCTTGGCTGCATCTTTAGGGCAAAGAAACTGCCTGACAGGGAGAGAAAATAAGGAATAGGTTGTGCCTAGCAAAATGTATGGAGGTTTAAGGGGGAAGAAAGCTAATTACTATTTAGATTGGCATGAAAATCATGACAGAGGCAATGGCAGACCCACTTCTGGTTTGTGGGTGCCTGAGTGGTTTTTCGTTGTTGCTTTATGTGAGCGTGGGGCAGTGACACTGGTTATGATCAGCCTTGTAAGCCTAACAAGTTGTCCAGGCTTAGTGACCTCTTAATTCAAGTTAGAAATATTCTTACCAGCGAGGGAATTTCGATTTAATATTTAGAATAATAAATCCCCATTTCAGAAGAGGGGATACTCTCCTGGTACCTTAGCTCACTATTTAAAAAAACAAAAACAAAAACAAAACAAAACAAACAAACAAACAAAAAACCAAACAACTGGTGTTGATTCAAATAAGTGTTGACTGCATGTGGCTTGTTACAGGCAATCTGACAAGTGCTGAAAATTAACTTGGCTGCTAGATCAGGTAACAGCTCATGGAAAACAAGATAGATGAATTTAAAAAAAATGCAAGAATACAAGAGTGTATCTAAGTGTTTGACAGTTGTCTTTAACTTCTGATGATGAGTTGTTGTTGTCACTGCTTGTTGCCCTTCAAGATAAGTGAGGAAAAAAGATTTTTTTTTTTAAAGTTTTTTATTTTAGTTATGTTTTGAGAGGAAGTATGTGTTGGAAAACAAAAGTAAGGAGCTAGAAACAGAATGTGCAGACGTCCTTAAAACAGTATTGTAGCAAAAATCTTACCTGCCCAAGTTGAGCAAAATTCTCAAAGCAACATTTGTCTTTATGAATGTAGCAGTCAAAAACTATTCCCTTGTTTTATGAGCCTGCTTCTTGTCAAGTGGCATTTTATATATGCCAGAGGGTTTAAAAATTCCTGTGAAACTCTATAGATTCTTGTTCTTGGAATAAACTGTGTTTTTAAGATGATACTTCACATGTGACTATTCTTGTCCCAATCTTTTCAGGTAATGGCCGGTGGTACAGAGCTCTTGTTCTAGAAGCTTCCCAGTCTTCAGTGAAAGTACTGTATGTAGACTATGGGAACACAGAAACTATACCACTTACAAAGGTGCTGCCAATCACCGATTCCTTTTTAAAGCTGCCTTTTCAGGCAATTGCATGTTCACTTGCAGGTAAAAAACTAAACAAAACAAAAGCACCTCAAAAAACCCTGACTTGTTTTCTTGAACGTTAGAAATCTGTACCTGTTCTGGTGGTGGAGTTCATTCCTTAATACTGGTAAACAACATGATGATCCACTGAAATAGTAAAGTGGTTAACACTGCAAAAGCTGTTTTAGAAAGCATGTTTTTTTTGTTCATTATCTATAGAATTTAAGCTATTTACAGTTGACAAATTTAGCGTCATATTTTCAAAAACATACATGTAAGATTCAAGTCCTATCATAAAGGAATTATTTATATGACAAACTGGATTGTCTTTTTTTTCTTTTTTTTCTTTTTTTTGCAGGGATAGAGAAAGCTGAGTGGTCTCCACTAATGCTTGACAAGTTGAAAGAAATGGTACTGAAGCAATACGTCGCAATTACAGTGAAAGGGATTAACGGAGATGTCAAGTTGGTAACGGTAGAGAAACACTGTGAAGATGGTGATCTGAATGTAGCTGACAAACTTGTAGAGCAAGGTTTGGTCAAATCCTGCAGTGCTGAATACTTACACAGTGAACATCAAGGTACGTAGTCCCGCTTAATTACTACAGTTTACTCATTTTGAAGAACTTGTAAACACATGGGGTGTCTAAGTGACTTTTCCTTCTAAAAGTCTTGAATTCCGCATGTCACCTATTAATTTGGGAAGCAGTGTCCACGTGTATTTTACTCATTCACTTTGCTTGTTTTTTTGTAGGTGGTGGAGGTAAGACCAAATGCTGCTGCACGGAATTAAAAAAGCAGGTAAGATCCAGTCCAAGAAATACTTTGTTATGTTTCCAGAGTTTAAAAGAGACCCTGTGTGGGGAAGCAAATGGGAGTAGGGAGACAACAGCTAACTGGAACATGGAAGATATGCAGAAGTGTATCCTAACACTTTTCTCAGTTTTCTATAGGTGCTAATAATTAAAATACCCCGAGGTTAAGGGAGGATGGTGTATAGACGACACAAACTTCATGAGTCTGTACTTTGCTCCACATACGGCTCTTACTTTATTTTTCTAGAGTGTGAAGTCTCAGGGGTGTTACTTTGTTGTCTAAAGGTAGTTGTGGCGTTTTGCATCAACGGTGTCATTTGGACAAAGGGCAGCTGGATTTTTTTTTTTTCAGTAATATGGCTGTGTTTTGCTGTGTACCCAACTTGGCAGTTGCATATGTAAGAAAATTCTTACAATGTGTATTTCTGATACAAATTAACATGTGCCACAGTTTCAGTCATGGAGCTAGGCTAAGAATCTGAGTGCAGTAGAAGACTGGAAGTTGTAACAGGGTTAGCCAGTTGCAAGATTATTTTTTTCTCCTTTTAGAAAAAAATTAAATGTCTTACACATATGGCATATTCACATAATTTTGGAAAGCTTTCTGGTCTTAAGCTTTCTCCTTTGCTATTTTAATTTAGGCTATTTATTAAAAGTTTAGAACTTTAGATAAAGTGAAAAAGAAGGACACCAGAAAAGATGCATCAGGCTTTGTCAGAGTGATGTTCTTTGTCAGAGGAATAAGCAGACTTTAAATTTTAAAGACAGAAACCCCTTTCAAGGGTGTTTCAAACTCTCCTGTCT